>JARYGA010028646.1:0-22725 GCA_030545235.1 Helianthus tuberosus
GCGCACTATACAAACCCTAGAGGATATGCTCTGCACTTGTGTCATCGACTTTGGTGGTAATTGGGATGTACATTTACCATTGATTGAGTTCTCGTACAACAACAGTTATCATTCCAGTATTCAAATGGCTCCTTTCGAAGCTTTGTATGGTCGCAAGTGTCGATCTCCTCTCAGTTGGCATGAGATTGGTGACAAGTAACTTACTGGCCCTGTGATCATTCAAGAAACGACGGATAAGATTCTTCAAATCCGTGATAACTTGATCAAGGCTAGGAGCAGACAAAAGAGCTATGCTGATAAAAGGCGTAGACCTCTGGAATTTGGTGTTGGAGATCGAGTACTGCTCAAGGTATCTCCCTGGAAGGGAGTGGTTCATTTTGGTAAGAAGGGAAAGCTCGCCCCTCGCTATGTGGGTCCTTTCACAATACTCGAAAGGATTGGTAAGGTGGTATACCGACTCGACCTACCATAGGAACTTAACAGTGTACATCCGGTATTCCACGTGTCTAATCTCAGAAAGTGTTTAGCCAATGAGGAACTTCAGGTTCCTGTCGAAGACTTGCAAGTGAACGAAACCTTACATTTTGTGGAAAAACCAGTCGAAATCATGGACCAAGGTGTCAAGCGATTGAGGCGCAACAAGATTCCCATAGTTAAGGTACGATGGGAAGGCAAGTGTGGTGTTGAATTCACTTGGGAACTCAATAGTGAAATGAAGGCCACGTATCCGCAACTCTTAGAGCAGTCTTCCTTTAGATTTCAGGGACGAAATCTCCTAAAGGAGGGGAGACTGTAACGCCTTGCGTCCCTAAACTTTTAGCTATTGTTAATTTTAGCCCTTATATTATGTGACTCTTGACACTTATGAGACTTGTGAATCTTGATGCCAAGAAACTTGAATCTTATTGATACTTGATTCTATGAAGCTAGATTCTTGATACTTAACTCTAGATTCTTGATTCTTGACACTTGATTCTTGATACTTAATACTATGAGACTTGATGCTTAAATCTAGATACTTGATTCTTGAGGCTTGATTTTTGATACTTGGTGCTTGACTCTTGAGACTCGTGACACTTGAGACTTGGTTAAACGAGAGACTGGAGACTTGACACTTATGTAAACTCGGAAACTTAGAAACTTTGGTGTTAATGATATAATCTTGTTGTGTGATAATATTACACAATAATACACAACGCAACGCTTAATCTAACTAGCAAAACGAACCAAAGACGGAAAAGTTGCAAAATGGATTGGACTGTCCGAATGGACATCCGGTCGGATGGTCATCCAGTCGGATGGTCATCCGGTCGGAGGATGACCATCCGACCGGATGACCATCCGACCGGATGACCATTCGATTGGAGGGCCACCCGATCCATTCGCCACACCACCTTAACTCCTCTCTTGCACTATAAAAAGGACCTGTCACATCATTCTTCACTAATGTGACAGCCTCCTCCATTCCAGACGCACGCACTCTCGTTCTTGGGCACTTTTCTTCCATTCTAGGCCGATTCTTGTAAGTTTTCAACTTAAATCTTGTACAACTTCAATCTACACACTATTCTCTACATGATTCTTCTTTGAAATCACACTTTTCACCATGAAATCTCTAAGATTTGAGCTCTTGAGGATGACGTCATCATGGCGGTTTGTACAAACAGCTGTGCGATGTCATTCCAGTCGAGATCTAGCTCATATCTAAGGAATTTCATGTGTTTTGCACCGAATCTTTACTAAATCAAGGTTTTTCAATCGATTTCATGTTTATCTTCAACTCCTCTTAAACTTTTACTTAAAACGATGGAATCCAGATCCAAACAGGTTGTAGACTAGATGGTTAGTCTTAAGTCGGCTCGGAAATGGATTATCACCAGAGAAGGTGACCGGAATACAGATTCAGACATGAACACCGCCAAGAACAGAACCTGATCGGACGTGGTGATTTCCCATCCGATCAGACAGGCTGAACTTTGATGTACTTCTCTGTAACACCCCAAAAAATGTAAATTTTTTATTTAAAATAAAAGGTCCGTAAATAAACAAGTGAACTAACTGGGATTTAAAATAACCTAGTTAGATAAAAATCTTGTAGTAACTTATAAGAGGGTTAAAGCACTAAACATGAACTAAATGAAAGTTGGGGGATCAAAAGTGGTTAAATTGAAAATAATTTTAATAAAACATAAAGTTAAAATCCAAACACACACAAGTATGTGTGTCTGGGTCGATCCAAGCACAGGGCGACCAGGAGAAAACCCCCACAACCCTAGTTCACACTTAATCTCTCAAATTGAAGATCAAAATCCATTCTAAATCAAAATCCGAACACGGAATAGTGATCCCCACTGAAAAAGGAGTCATAAGGTATGAGAATTTTATGAGAAATCTCTAGTGGAATTTCTAAGTGAACCTAGAGAATTCGAATTAGATGATTGCATGCCTGTTATATGATGAAATAAAAACATTGTAGTGTCTAGGAGTAAACCCTAGACAAGTATATGTTGAAATCATGCTTAATTCTAGTAAAATCCATGAACACCATGGAAGGTGATTAGTGGGTTTTTGTGGAACTTGATAAACACTAGGATTTTGATGGTTGTTCTAGTGTAAATTGATATTTATGAAGTGATTTCAGAATTATTGAGGCTAACATTTAAGTAAGATAGTTAGATTGATGTAAATTTGGGCTATATGACAAGTTATGAACTTGATAACGAACCATGTAAAAATTCTGCCTTTATATTGTTTGTAAAAATGCCTCAAAGAAGGCTTAAAACTGAAAATTCGAGTTAAAACGCATATTTCTAATGTTTCGGAAAACTATGTGATATATGTTAAGAAAAGAGTTCTAAACATGCTATGGTTGAACTCTATATGAAAGGAAGCTGGAGCGTCTAGTGGACAAGCCGGTGGTGAAGCGCGTTTGAAGGGTTTGCTCTAAAGGTATGTAACTTGATTTGTTACATTAAGAAAATTTGATATTAGAACGTGTATTGTTGTGTTTTAGAATAAAAGTTGTGTCGATTGAGGTGACGATGTTCACTATTTGAATTAATAGATTAGGATTGGATTAAGAAGCGTTTGGTAGTCAATATAAATGGAGGATTCCATAGTTGAGCCGAACAGGTCGAATAATTATGTAGATAGTAATGTTATAGTTTGATAATGAGCTATTGGCGTCGACAATCACAAGAGCATGAAGCCATATGGATGGTAATGAAATGCCGGTGATATTAATCCCCGGTTGTAGGGTAAGAGCGCCATAAGGTTACTACCTCAATGATATAAAAATTGGCATAATCTTGTGGGTCAAATAATCGCATAGTGATTTTAGTCATTCGGTCCTTAATTTAAATTTTTGGGTATGATAAATGTAATGGGCACGTCGGTAATGAAATTACAGAGGTATAGGAAAAAGAATCACCTAAAATGGACCTACGGATCAAAAGTTACGGACATTTGAAGTTGAAATTTGCAATTTTCGGAGATGGCAGGAAATGCAGGTCAAAAACCTGCATCTGCTGGAAAATGCTATCCCCGCGCCACGCGACAGGATCACTTAGATCCGGCGTGATACACGAGAGCCGTCGCGACACGCGACAGAGTGGAGGATGTCTGGCGCGACACGTGACAGGACAAATTCTGAATTTTTTATTTTATTTTCATGATTCGATGCTGGAACTTGTTTATACGCACTACATCAATGTCAAAACTAACATTTTAAGTGGTTTTGACTTTAGGTGACAATGGGGACGTTCCGGATGGCGATCAAGCATGTTTTAAAGAACCGAACACGTACTTTTGAAGCTTCCGCAATAGATCAACTTGGTTTTAGACAATGTTTAAAATGTAAACAATTTATGAATCATGTTTTGAATGTTGGAACTAGTTAGTAGTCGACTAGTATGTATTCACCTTTAAACTTAAACTTTGTACTTGTTTTGAAGTAAAGTACCAATTTGTATAAATTCATGCGTATTTACATTAAATTCGATTGGAAATTAGACGGTTGTTACAAGTTGGTAATCTGAGCTCAAGGTTGTCAACAAAGTGTTCGGTTCAATCTTGATCGATTGTCCGGTAAGGATTAATTATTTATTTTAGTAGATCTTATCCTATGTAAGTAAAAGAGATGGGAATTAGTGTGCACGGAAAGAGTGTGTTAACACATTCAAACCCGGAAGGTGCACTAAATGAGAACGGCCAAAGCAAGTTATGAACTTGGCTAAACCAAAGTAAATAAGCTATGTTATAAAGGAAATGTTTAATAATTGATGTAAACATTTCAGTTTCAAGATGATGGAAAGGAATGACGATGATCCGGTGCCGACAAGCACCGAACAAATGAAAGAAATAATGGTCGAAGAAGTGGGAAAGGAAATTGAGGGTGGTCTATCCGGGTTCACATACAAAATTCAAAATACGGTGTTATCATTAGTCGAAGAACGAGTTAAAAGGTTGGAAGATAATGTCAACCTCATGAGAGAGAAATCTGGATAACGTAAGGGATGTTCGTATAAGGAGTTCATGGCGTGTAAACCGCCGATTTACAACGGGGAGGTTAACCCGATAATATGCCAAAGATTGCTAAGTGACGTCGAAGGGGTGTTTGCTTACTGAACGGGTCAGTTGAGGGGTCAAGCCAAGGATTGGTGGGACAATAAAAAGAAGGAGATAGGAGCCGAAGCGGCAAGGGTCATGACATAGGATGAGTTTAAGGTGCCATTCCTTAAACTTCATAGTCCCAAGGCAGTCATCAACAGGATCAAGGAGGAGTTCATCCAGTTAAGACAGAGGGGTGAAACTATTGATAAAATCACGGGCATTTTTATGGATAAGCTGAGATTCTGCGACGAGTTAGTAACTACAGAAGAGCAGAAGATATAATACTATTACAACATGTTGAGCGCTGAATACCGGGAGTTTATGACTCCCTCAAAGTATGAAACCCTCACGGAAATCATTAACACCACCCGGGAGCGAGAGATCGAGTTGAAGAAGCAGATCGAAAGGGGCGAACGAAGGGCGCAGGATGTGAATCCAAGCCCTACAAAGAAGGCGAAAACATCAGAAACGATACGAAAGACGGATGCTAAAGGCGGCTCGCCAATTTGTAAGGTGTGTGGAAAAGGGCACAAGGGCGAGTGTCGTTTCAAAGATAAACCATGTCCCATATGCGGGAAAACGGGGCACACGGCATCTCTATGTCCGGGTAAAGACTCAGTTTGTTACAAATGCTATCAGCCCAACCCCAAGAAGTCTGAATGCCCAAACTTAGTTGGAAAGAAAGACACTAAAGAATCTCCAACAGAAGCTCCAAAGGCGAAGGCCAGGTCCTTCCAACTAACAGTGGCTGAAGCTAAAACAGAACCCGATGTGGTCTCAGGTATTTTCGCAATAAACTCGATTCCTGCACGTGTATTATTTGATACGGGTGCGAATAAATCCTTTATTTCGCATGGATTTATTTGACATCCTTCATTTGTATTGACGAAATTATCTGTGCCCTTAGAAGTTGAAATAGGGGACAACAAAAGTTTCATAGTTTGCGATGTTTGTCAAGGCTGTAAATTAAGTGTCGATAACGAGGAGTACTTTTAAGGGGGTGGACTTGTAACACCCCGAAAATGTAAATCTTTTATTTAAAATAAAAGGGCGGTAAATAAACAAGTGAACTAACTGGGATTTAAAATAACCTAGTTAGATAAAAATCTTGTAGTAACTTATAAGAGGGTTAAAGCACTAAACATGAACTAAATGAAAGTTGGGGGACCAAAAGTGGTTAAATTGAAAATAATTTTAATAAAACATAAAGTTAAAATTCAAACACACACAAGTGTGTGTGTGTCTGGATCGATCCAAGCACAGGGCGACCAGGAGAAAATCCCCACAACCCTAGTTCACACTTAATCTCTCAAATTGAAGATCAAAATCCATTCTAAATCAAAATCCGAGCACGGAATAGTGATCCCCACTGAAAAAGGAGTCATAAGGTATGAGAATTTTATGAGAAATCTCTAGTGGAATTTCTAAGTGAACCTAGAGAATTCGAATTAGATGATTGCATGCTTGTTATATGATGAAATAGGAACATTGTAGTGTCAAGGAGTAAACCCTAGACAAGTATATGTTGAAATCATGCTTAATTCTAGTAAAATCCATGAACACCATGGAAGGTGATTAGTGGGTTTTTGTGGAACTTGATAAACACTAGGATTTTGATGGTTGTTCTAGTGTAAATTGATATTTATGAAGTGATTTCAGAATTATTGATGCTAACATTTAAGTAAGATAGTTAGATTGATGTAAATTTGGGCTATATGACAAGTTATGAACTTGATAACGAACCATGTAAAAATTCTGCCTTTATAGTGTTTGTAAAAATGCCTCAAAGAAGGCTTAAAATTGAAAATTCGAGTTAAAACGCATATTTGTAATGTTTCGGCAAACTATGCGATATATGTTAAGAAAAGAGTTCTAAACATGCTACGGTTGAACTCTATAGGAAAGGAAGCTGGAGCGTCTAGTGGACAAGCCGGTGGTGAAGCGCGTTTGAAGGGTTTGCTCTAAAGGTATGTAACTTGATTCGTTACATTAAGTAAATTTGATATTAGAACGTGTATTGTTGTGTTTTAGAATAAAAGTTGTGTCGATTGAGGTGGCGATGTTCACTATTTGAATTAATAGATTAGGATTGGATTAAGAAGCGTTTGGTAATAAATATAAATGGAGGATTCCATAGTTGAGCCGAACGGCTCGAATAATTATGTAGATAGTAATGTTATAGTTTGATAGTGAGCTTTTGGCGTCGACAATCAAAACAGCATGAAGCCATATGGATGGTAATGAAATGCTGGTGATATTAAGCCCCGATTGTAGGGTAAGAACGCCATAAGGTTACTATCTCAAAGATAAACCATGTCCCATATGAGGGAAAACGGGGCACACGGCATCTCTATGTCCGGGTAAAGACTCAGTTTGTTACAAATGCTATCAGCCCAACCACAAGAAGTCTGAATGCCCAGACTTAGTTGGAAAGAAAGACACTAAAGAATCTCCAACAGAAGCTCCAAAAGCGAAGGCCAGGTTCTTCCAACTAACAGCGGCTGAAGCTAAAACAGAACCCGATGTGGTCTCAGGTATATTCGCAATAAACTCGATTCCTGCACGTGTATTATTTGATACGGATGCGAATAAATCCTTTATTTCGCATGGATTTATTTGACATCCTTCATTTGTATTGACGAAATTATCTGTGCCCTTAGAAGTTGAAATAGGGGACAACAAAAGTTTCATAGTTTGCGATGTTTGTCAAGGCTGTAAATTAAGTATCGATGATGAGGAGTACTTGATAGATCTAATCCCGATGTCGGTGGGAGAGTTTCAAGTAGTTATTGGGATGGATTGGCTATCTCGACACCATGCAAAGGTCGTGTGTTTCCGTAAGGAGATAAAGCTAACATCTCCGAGCGGAAAACACGTTACAATCTATGGCGAGAAAGGAGGAAGTCCTATAATATGTTCGATGTTGAAAGCTCACAAGCTCATGAAGCATGGATGTAGAGCATTTATGATATACGCCAATGAGCCCGAGAAAGAATCACTGAAGATTGGAGATGTACCGGTGGTGCGTGAATTTGAAGATGTGTTTCCGGAAGATCTACCGGGGATACTGCCTGAACGAGAAGTAGAGTTCGGAATCGAATTGGTTCTGGGCGTGAAACCCGTAACTAAAGCGCCGTACCGACTCGCGCCGTCAGACTTACAAGAACTAATGTCGCAAATTCAAGACTTGCTCGATAAAGGATTTATAAGGCCGAGCGTGTCTTCTTGGGGCGCGTCGGTATTATTTGTGAAAAATAAGGACGGAAGCATGCGAATGTGTATCGATTACCGGGAGTTAAACAAACTCACGGTAAAGAATCGATACCCGCTTCCGAGAATAGACGATCTATTCGACCAATTACAAGGTGCGAATTGGTTTTCGAAAATCGACCTTAGATCGGGATATCACCAATTAAAGGTCAAGGAAGAGGATGTACAGAAGACGGCTTTCCGCACGCGATACGGACATTACGAGTTCCTCGTAATGTCATTCGGGCTGACAAATGCACCCGCGGCTTTCATGGACCTTATGAATCGGGTTTGCAAGCCGATGTTAGATAAGTCGGTAATCGTGTTTATCGACGACATTCTGGTGTACTCGAAAAGTGAAGCAGATCATGCGCATCATTTTCAGGAGGTGTTAGAGACACTCAGATGAGAAAGATTGTATGCAAAATTTTCAAAGTGCGCCTTTTGGTTACGAGAGGTGCAATTCCTCGGCCACATCATAAGTGCCGACGGAATACTGGTAGATCCGTCAAAGATAGAGGCCGTGACGAAATGGAGCCCTCCGAAGAATCCTTCGGAAATTAGAAGCTTCTTAGGACTTGCGGGATATTACAGGAGATTCATTCAAGATTTCTCCAATATTGCGTCGCCGCTAACTAAGTTTACTCGGAAAGAGGAGAAATTCATTTGGGGTGTCGAACAAGAAAGAGCGTTCCAAACGCTAAAAGAAAAGTTAACCCAAGCTCCGGTATTAACGTTGCCGGACGGAGTCGAAGACTTGGTAGTCTATTCGGATGCCTCACTTTCGGGGCTCGGATATGTTTTAATGCAACGAGGCAAGGTAATAGCTTATGCCTCGAGGCAATTAAAGGTGCATGAAAAGAAATATCCCACGCACGATCTCGAATTGGCGGCGGTGGTGTTTGCGTTAAAAATATGGAGGCACTATTTATATGGGGTAAAGTGCACCATATTCACCGACCACAAGAGTTTAAAATACTTCTTCGATCAGAAGGAGTTAAATATGCGACATAGGCAATGGTTAGAAACGGTGAAAGATTACGACTGCGAAATACATTACCACCCGGGAAGGGCAAATGTTGTGGTGGATGCCTTGAGCAGAAAATCAGATTATGTCCCAATACAAGTAAGGTCGATGCAGCTTGTTGTAACCTCGGGTATACTTGAACGTATCCGAGAAGCACAAGCAGAGGCAGTGAAAGAGGAAAACTTGAAAAAGGAAAGGATAGTCGGTCAGCTGAAGGATTTGGCGGATGGTAACAACGGGTTGAAGACTCGATCCGGAAGAATATGGGTCCCAAATTCCTGTGGAGTTAAGACGCTTCTACTCGATGAAGCTCATAAATCCCGTTATTCTATTCATCCGGGTGCAACCAAGATGTACAACGATCTGAAACAAAACTATTGGTGGCCCGGAATGAAGAGGGATGTAGTAAAGTATGTGGAGAAGTGCTTGACTTGTTTACAAGTCAAGGCGGAACACTAGAAACCATATGGAAAACTGCAACCGTTGGAAATCCCGGTTTGGAAATGGGAACATATTACCATGGACCTGTTGACCAAACTGCCTAGGACGAGCCGGGAATTAGATGCTATATGGGTGGTTGTGGATAGATTGACGAAGAGTGCTCATTTCATTCCTATACGCGAGACATATACTTCGGAAAAGATGTCTGAGGTGTATACAAACGAAGTAGTGGCACGTCACGGAGTACCGGTATCCATTGTGTCAGACAGAGATACCCGGTTTACTTCAAACTTCTGGCGAGATTTCCAAGAACAGATGGGAACGAAACTTTTTATCAACACCGCATACCATCCACAGACGGATGGGCAGAGTGAAAGAACAATACAGACCTTGGAGGATATGTTACGGGCGTGTATCATCGACTTCGGGGGAAGTTGGGACATTTATCTATCGTTGACCGAATTTTCGTATAATAATAGTTACCATGCAAGCATCGGAATGGCTCCGTACGAGATGCTATATGGTAGGAAATGCAGAACCCCTATGTGTTGGGGTGAAGTGGGTCCGCGTGAACTGGCCCATAAAGATGTTGTCCAAGCCACTAACGAGAAAATCGATGTGGTTCGAGCTCACTTGAAAGCGGCCCAAGATAGGCAAAAGTCTTATGCCGACAAAAGACGAAAACCGATTGAATTTCAGGTAGGCGACATGGTTATGTTAAAGGTTTCCCCATGGAAGGGCGTCATCCGATTCCGAAAGAGAGGGAAATTAAGCCTGAGGTTTATCGGGCCATTTAAAATCATTGAATGGGTTGGCAAGGTAGCTTATCGACTTGAGTTACCGGAAGAACTGAGCGGAATTCATGGCACGTTTCATGTGTCACAACTCCGTAAATGTTTAGCTGAGGAAACGGCTTATATCCATTATGATGACATTGAAGTGGATAATAGTCTTAACTACGCAGTGAAGCCGATTGCGATTCTAGATTATAAAGTAAAAAAGCTTGAGAAACAAAGTGATTAATCAAGTAAAGGTCAAATGGGAACACAGAAAGGGCTCGGATACCACATGGGAGTCTGAAGAAGAGATGCAACGGTTCTACCCTACACTATTTGGTACGTATTTCCCGGTTTCGAGGACGAAACCCTTTTAATGGGGGGTGGACTTGTAACACCCCGAAAATGTAAATCTTTTATTTAAAATAAAAGGTCGGTAAATAAACAAGTGAACTAACTGGGATTTAAAATAACCTAGTTAGATAAAAATCTTGTAGTAACCTATAAGAGGGTTAAAGCACTAAACATGAACTAAATGAAAGTTGGGGGACCAAAAGTGGTTAAATTGAAAATAATTTTAATAAAACATAAAGTTAAAATCCAAACACACACAAGTGTGTGTGTCTGGATCGATCCAAGCATAGGGCGACCAGGAGAAAACCCCCACAACCCTAGTTCACACTTAATCTCTCAAATTGAAGATCAAAATCCATTCTAAATCAAAATCCGAGCACGGAATAGTGATCCCCACTGAAAAAGGAGTCATAAGGTATGAGAATTTTATGAGAAATCTCTAGTGGAATTTATAAGTGAACCTAGAGAATTCGAATTAGATGATTGCATGCTTGTTATATGATGAAATAGGAACATTGTAGTGTCTAGGAGTAAACCCTAGACAAGTATATGTTGAAATCATGCTTAATTCTAGTAAAATCCATGAACACCATGGAAGGTGATTAGTGGGTTTTTGTGGAACTTGATAAACACTAGGATTTTGATGGTTGTTCTAGTGTAAATTGATATTTATGAAGTGATTTCAGAATTATTGAGGCTAACATTTAAGTAAGATAGTTAGATTGATGTAAATTTGGGCTATATGACAAGTTATGAACTTGATAACGAACCATGTAAAAATTTTGCCTTTATAGTGTTTGTAAAAATGCCTCAAAGAAGGCTTAAAACTGAAAATTCGAGTTAAAACGCATATTTGTAATGTTTCGGCAAACTATGCGATATATGTTAAGAAAAGAGTTCTAAACATGCTATGGTTGAACTCTATAGGAAAGGAAGCTGGAGCGTCTAGTGGTGAAGCCGGTGGTGAAGCGCGTTTGAAGGGTTTGCTCTAAAGGTATGTAACTTGATTCGTTACATTAAGGTGCTGTTTGTTTTTGTAGACATAAATTGTCTGCAAGCTGATTTCATCTGTTTTTATATCTGCAACTGAAGATGTGGTTTGAAGATCTACAAGCTGAAAATATAAGACTGTTTGTTTTATAACCTGATAATGTCTACACATTCAACATCCAACATCCAACAAATCCATGATCCAACTCACATCAACTCAACCCCTGCTTCTTCCTCTCGATGACTGATCGGAGCCGGTTAATCGGCCGGCTACTTTAAGTTAAAGTAGCCCTTTCCTTTTGACCTGATGATCCACCAATCAGCCCCCCATCCCTCTATATCTGATATTTGAGTTTTATTTTACACGTACCTAAGCCTTTTCTTTTATATATGATTAGACACGTGCTGCTTAAAAGAAGTTTTACAACTTCAAACTATCTTCAACATCTAAACAAAAACACCTTGATCTTGATCCCTCGCTTTTCTTTTACAAACACCCGTACCCACCTACCTCTCCATCTGCCTCAAGTCTGTTCGCCGGTTCCGGAGACAGTTTCGGGTATTCTTCCGGTAGGCCATCTTACGCAACCCCAAATCCCCTCCTTCGGATACCAGTTCACTCCCACACACAGCTGATCTCGAGAGAAAGAGAGAGATAAGAGAGGAGAAACTATTGAGAGGGAGCTGATCGGCGGAGACACCGTTTTTTTTCGGCAACCGGTTGCCGGCGGCGGAGGTGACACTTTAAGGACCAGAGAAAGAGAGAGAACCGGCAGAACCGGAGCCGTCTCCGACGGCGGCGGTCTGTATTTCTTCCGACGAGGTTTCCGGAGCCGTCTCCGACGGCGGCGGTCTGTCTCCGACGACGGCGGTCTGATGATGATGATGATGATTTTTTTGTGGTGGATGATGAGGACATTGGAGGTGGAAGGAGAGGGAGCTGGAGATGTGTTGAAGGAGTTGTGTGAAGACAATTGAAGCAAGAGTTCATAGCTTTTATTTTAAGATAAAATAAGCCATGTTCAGATCTTCTTTAAAAAAAAAACAAACAGTCTTCAAGCCCTTATGTCTGCCCGCCTGCAGACGTAGGCTCCTTGCAGATGTTTTAAGCAAAAACAAACACCCCCTAAGTAAATTTGATATTAGAACGTGTATTGTTGTGTTTTAGAATAAAAGTTGTGTCGATTGAGGTGGCGATGTTCACTATTTGAATTAATAGATTAGGATTGGATTAAGAAGCGTTTGGTAGTAAATATGAATGGAGGATTCCATAGTTGAGCCGAACAGGTCGAATAATTATGTAGATAGTAATGTTATAGTTTGATAGTGAGCTTTTGGCGTCGACAATCACAAGAGCATGAAGCCATATGGATGGTAATGAAATGCCGGTGATATTAAGCCCCGGTTGTAGGGTAAGAACGCCATAAGGTTACTATCTCAATGATATAAAAATTGGCATAATCTTATGGGTCAAATAATCGCATAGTGATTTTAGTCATTCGGTCCGTAATTTAAATTTTTGGGTATGATAAATGTAATGGTCACGTCGGTAATGAAATTACAGACGTATAGGAAAAAGAATCACCTAAAACGGACCTACGGATCAAAAGTTATGGACATTTGAAGTTGAAATTTGCAATTTTCAGAGCTGGCAGGAAATGCAGGTCAAAAACCTGCACCTGCTGGAAAAAGCTATCCCCCGCGCCACGCGACATGATCACTTAGATCCGGCGCGACACGCGAGAGCTATCGCGACACGCGACAGAGTGGAGGATGTCTGGCGCGACACACGACAGGACCAATTCTGAATTTTTATTTTATTTTTCATGATTCGATGTTGGAACTTGTTTATACGCACTATATCAATGTCAAAACTAACATTTTAAGTGGTTTTGACTTTAGGTGACAATGGGGACTTTCCGGATGGCAATCAAGCAAGTTTTGAAGAACCGAACACATACTTTTGAAGCTTCCGCAATAGATCAACTTGGTTTTAGACAATGTTTAAAATGTAAACAATTTATGAATAATGTTTTGAATGTTGGAACTAGTTAGTAGTCAACTAGTAAGTTATCACCTTAAAACTTAAACTTTGTACTTGTTTTGAAGTAAAGTACCAATTTATATAAATTCATGCGTATTTACATTAAATTCGATTGGAAATTAGACGGTTGTTACATTCTCCATTGTCTCAATACGTGCCATGTCGTCATCAACTCGAAACTTAGGAACTTTACAAGGTTGCAAAAGGGACAAAGTCATCTCAATCGAATGGCAATCCGATCAGACTAGTACAAAAGTGATCAAATGATGCGGGTAAATTGGCTATTAGATGCGGTTTTAGACCCGCATCTTTTGGCTAAGCATCTTATGGCTATAAGTCAAAAGATTCAGGTCCAAGAGATGTGGTTTTAGACCCGCATCTTTTGACAACTTACGCAAAAACTACATTTTCCCAGTATATTCAAAAGATGCGGTTTTCGAACCGCATCACTTGGTGTGTAAGCTAAAAAAAATTGTTCAAATCATAGAAAATTTTAATAAAAATTTCCAATAAATTCTCATTATAAACAAATTACCTAAAAATAAAAATAAAATATATAAAAACAAAATTAAATTAAAATCAATATAAAATAACCCAAGAATATAAATTACAAAGGTTTCAAAGTAACACAAAATTACAAAAGTTTCAAAGTAACACAAATACGTATATCTCTAAAGATGAAAATGATATACAATAACTTCCCGAACCGATGCCTTCATACTTGCAACCCAAACCGATGTCTTCAATTCATACTTACAAGTAGGGCTGGAAATTAGGTACCTGTTAAGACACGTTTAGACATGTTTGACTGAAAAATACACCCTTTGACTTTTTCAATTTTTAAAATAATTAAAATTACAATGTTAGGATCTATCATTTATTCATCTTTGTACATAAAACTGTTTTATAAACATGAGCTAGAAAGTAGTTAAACGAGTCGTAATCATGTTTGAAACTTATGTTGTGCGCGCCGTCAGAAACCTGTTAAACCTGTTAAGACAAGATTTGCCAGCCTTACTTACAACCGGAACCATAGAAGTTGCCTAACAAAACATAAAGTTACATTAATAAAACGAAGCTTCAAATGTATACACAAATGCGCATATGTATATAACGTAATCTTTAATTCAAATGTCATAACAGACAATATTGGATGCTACGGGGTAGGACTTAACCGAGGCTATTAAACAAAACTTTTGTTATTAATTAAACGTAAAAGTACATAACTTTAACAACTTTATATTGACAAATTGCACTTAAATACCACAATACTTACTTTTAGAAAGGCGCATATAAGTAAATAAAATTTATATAAACAAGGTTTGAATGAATTATGAATAGTTTAACTTGTGATTAATGTGTTTATAAAAGACAATGATCGGAAATCATAAAACATCACCTTAAGAAGAACCAGAACAAACAAACAAGTGCAGACAATAGAAACTTACATGTAAGACCCTGCAAACAAAACAACAGATCATACTTTATTAGTTAATTCATCTTCATATCAACTTTAATCCTCTTCTCTATCCAATTGTATGAACTAAAACAACTAGGGAGTCCCTTGTGAGCATTGAAACAGAAAGAGTAAATTTCAAATTTCGTCCTTTATGTATGTCTAAAATATCAAAGTATGTCCTTTGTCTTTAATAACCTCAGAAAACATACTTAATGTTTGCAAATCCTTAGATGTTACGTCCTTTAGTCCTAATCCAGTTACTTTTCATGGTTAAATTTGACTAAGTCAATCCCACACAAGGGTATTTTAGTCATTTTATCCTAAATATTATAATAAAAATCATAAAAAACAATAAATAATTTCTTTGTTTAAATATACATGTATCTATATATCTAAATATATATATACATACAGACACATATACACACTCTCTATCATCTCAAACTCTCTCTCTCTCTCTCTACTGGACTCCCACCACCACCACCGGAGAGGCGGCGACCATGGCACCACCACCCTCACTCCAGACCACACCACCCCCACCCTCACTCCAGACCACACCACCCCCACACCATAACCTGGATCTCCGAAACCAAAACCGCCACACCAAAACCACATATCTCCGATTGAAGATCTGAAACGTACATATTGGGTACGAAAAATCAAAACCTGCGAGAGCGAATTAGCGGCGTTGCAGAACAAAGAGTACATCGTCCGATCCACTTTGTCCAGGCGAAGGTATTTCCGGCGAATCGGATTTCGGCAACAGGTGGCTGTGAGAGACGGAGGAAGAGGAGGTTCTGCGTTTTGATTTTATGGTTTTATAGATAATAATGATAATATGTGAATTGCTGGTAAAGGGTTATATTCATTGTTTTGTTTTGATTAAACATTTGGTGAAATTGGGGATCTGAAAAACAGAGGAAGAAGAAGATCGCCCACCCCTGGTTCTCTCTCTCTAACTTTCAGTTCTCACTTTTCCTCAAGATTTATTCTCTCATTATTCGAGTGGGTTCCGGTAATGATAATCAGCCCACCAGACGAAAATCATTGAAATCGAAGATTACAGGGTTCATTGAGAGATTTCGGAGTATACCCACCAAGAAAAAGACTGTTGCTGCTCAGAAATCTTCAAGAAACAAGAAGTTTGAATGTTTTTGTTTGAGAAATTGGGTTGCGTATTAGGTGTTTGATGATTTTTTTCAGAGAGAAGTGGTGGTGGTGGCAGGTGGGTGGTGGTGGCGACGGAAGCGGCGGCGGCAGGTGGGTTGTGGTGGTGGCAGGTGGGTCGTGGTGGTGGTTTGGAGCAGAGTATATATATATATATAATTTTTTTATTATTTATTTTAATATTTAAGATAAAATGACTAAAATACCCTTGTGTGGGATTGACTTAGTCAAATTTAACCATGAAAAGTAACTGGATTATGACTAAAGGACGTAACATGTAAGGATTTGCAAACATTAAGTATGTTTTCTGAGGTTATTAAAGACAAAGGACATACTTTGATATTTTAGACATACATAAAGGACGAAATTTGATAAGATGCGGTTACATAAGAACCGCATCTTTTAGACATACATCTGAGGTTACTCAACCAACACTTGTCCTTTCACCTACACACATTCCCATATCATTAAAACTTTTAATAATTACTTAATAGTTATTTTTTATTTTTAGTTTTTTCTTATCATTATATCAAGATATGTGGTCTTAGAACCGCATCTTTTGACTCTATATTTTTTTTTATCAAAATACTCATAAGATGCGGTTACATAAGAACCGCATCTTTTGGCCTATGTTTTTTTTTTCAAAACAAACATAAATCTGTTTCAAAACACCCATAAGATGCGGTTAAAGAGAACAACCGCATCTTTTGAAAACACTCGTATTCTATAATTTCTATTAGTATCAAAAGGATAACGAAGAATTCAAAACTTAAAACACTATATCGTTTGGATTAATAATCTATGCGTGTTATTGTTAGATTTATATACGTTAAAAAATATTTTATGTTTAATTTTTATAAAAATTGTGTTGATTCAAAAAACAATATTATTAATATTTTTTTCTAATATCTCCATAGTTCGTTTTATCTTTTTGTTTCAAACCATTAAGCGAACTTTAAAACCCGGTCTTAAATAATAAAACAACTAGGTTATAACCCCGTGTATTACACGGGTTGAATAAATGTAATTTTATATACTAAATTAAAAAAATTATTCTTTAAAAATCTCGTTTATTACACGGGTTGAACAAATGTAATTTTATATATTAAAATTATATCTCTAAGAATCCCATGTATTGTACTGAATAAATGTAATTTTATATACCAAATAATAAAAACTCGTGATTTGTACGGGTTGAATAAATCTAATTATATATACTAAATAATAAAAAAAGTTATATCTTTAAAAACACTGTGTATTACACAAGTTAAATAAATGTAATTTTATAACCATGTATATTACTCGGGTTGGATAAATGTAATTTTATAAACTAAATAATAAAAAAAGTTATATCTTTATAAACCTCGTGTATTATACGGTTTGAATAAATCTAATTATATGTACTAAATCATCATCATCATCATCATACTCAGTAAATCCCACCAATAGCAAAACTAAGGTTGGGTATGAGGAAGGTAAGATGTAGAGGCTGCTTTCAGTGAGACCCCCGGCTCGATAGTAGTTTTGCATCAAGCCTTGGACATAAAGCACATAACACTAAGCCATCGGGACAAAGACCGATTAGTGCATGTTCCCTTTTGTCTTTCTGTTATCAACGCCACCACATGATGATGATGCATTATTAACCGTCCGCCGCTTTTAACGTTATCTTCACGAACTTAGTAAAATAACGTTAAAATTAGTGCAATTTCACTTTTGCCCTCCGAGCATCCACACATATATATTATATGCGCATACCGCAAGCGGGGCGAATATATGATGTTCAATGTTTATAAAAAAATATATAATATGTGCAACATCTTAAATGTTTGGAATCAATTCAATATTATGAAAAAATAAGAAAGATAAAATACGAACAGAAAGAAAGTATTATTTAAAAAATATCTTTAATTTATAACTTAAATTTGAAGATAATATATTATTAGAAAAAATAGAATATTTATAGCTTAAATTTGAAGATAAAATATTATTAGAAAAAATAGAATGATTCTATCCGATATTCAAAGTAAGATAAGATTCAATATTAATTTATTATTTATTATTTAATTAATTGATATAAGATAAGTATGAAAAGGCAGGAAATTACAAATGTAGACGCCTTCAATGAATGACACGTGTCACTTATTGGTTTCTTTTATTATATAGTATAGATTCACTTGGTATGTTTGAGCGTTTTGATCAAGCTTCAACGCCTTTTTAATATTTCTAAGACCATCAGTAATGTTTAATACCTCCTAATAGGCATTTTCTACCACATCGGTATTATAACGCATCTTTACAAAATGTGTGTGTGTTTTTTTTAACGGTGAACTTCATGTATAAGGTTACCACACTCTCCAAATCGGAGAGCCCCGTATTGCCCCACTTTGGCCAGAGTATGTTGTCTTAACCAGGCACACGCTAGCTTCAAAGTTTGTATTTTTTGGCGTTCCCCCTGGGAAATCATACGGCCGGCTGCCACTTGATAGTCGTTGTGTCACCACAAGAGCAGAACTCTCTGGCGTAACACACGGTGGGACGAAAACCCGGTTGGGCTCGGGAATCGAACTGACAATCTCACACAATGGCTAGTCCAAATCTTTCATTGCCTATATCCATTCCAATATGACACAAGTAGGAATTGAACTAAAACCCAAACCTCCTCCCACTAGACCAGAAATAGAGGGATTTACAAAATGTGTGTTAACACCCCTTAACCTATCATTTATTGTAATGTAATTGCATTTATTGACATGCCTTGAATCTTGATGATCAAATATCTGTCAACTCACATTGATTAAAAAAAACAAAGTCATTACAATACTATTTAGCTACAGTTTTGACTAATTATTAAATGTTTATTTGTTATCTAAAGTAGCATGAGAAAACTAATCATTGCTTTTAGTGGACCATTATTTTAGAGCATCTCAATATAATAAGGTTATGATACCAAACTTGCATTATAAAAAGAAAAAAGAGAAGCAAGCAAAAAGACAAAACAATATTTTGACAGCTCAAGTCCCTGATTCCAAAATAATTCCTTATCCAGAACCACCTTCCTTCTAATCATTTTTTAATAAATTTTCTGTAATAATTATTGACAACACAACTCCAGCTTCTATGCTCATATAATAAGTAAAGCCATGATGCAGGTCATAATACCAGAAAAAGAAATTCTAAACATAATTAACAAGTTATACCAAAACTCAACTCTAATTACATAATTAAGTATGAAAACTGAGGTTTAAAGATTTTATCCGCCCACCCGCCCACAAAACCGACAACTCTAGACGAAGCAAGTTATGTCTTCACGTCGTCATGCCATTACGCTTGCGCTTGTTAGACTTCGAAAAGAAGCATATATGTGTCCAAGATTTCTTCTGTTTGACCGGTTGTGCTTTCAGATGCTTCTTCTCCTGGAGCTCCTTCATGTACTCAACAACAACCTGCAATTAGACGAATTATTAGCGGTGGCAACTTCCGACACGACATATATATTTTTTAAGGTTTTGGGTCGTCATATCCAACCTGTTTAATACACGGGTTGTGTTCGGGTTGGACTGTTAAACCCATTTAAATAAATAGGTTGCTAACTCGTTTAACCCATATTTTACAACCCGTTTTACATGTTTAGATAAATGGGTCTAATGGACTGTGTTTGGGTTACACGACTTTAAAGCGCGTGTAGGTTAGGGTTGATGTTTTTATCAAAAATATATATATATTGGTTAGTGTTTGGATTGAACAATTCAACCCGTCAACCCGCCATGATGGACACCCCAAGAAATTATGTACTGAATTAGCCATGAACATGAAGAATCTATGAAAAAGTAAAGAAAAAAAAATGATTACTCACATGTGGGCCTTGATCAATTATGGACTGTGGTGGTATTTCCAAAGGATTCCCTTCAGCTTTAAGAACATGTAACTTTGATAGCATAGAGAAAGAATCTGGAAGGAATCTTATCTGGTTGTTACTCATATCCAATTCTTCAAGATTCTCAAGGTTTCCAATGGATCTTGGAAGGGAAGTGAGGTCAGCAAAGTTGTTGCTGATGTTGATTTTCACGAGGGTCGTAGCAAAACATAAGCTTTCTGGGACTGATTCGAGCTCGTTGAAACTTACATCAAGCTCTTTAAGATTGGCTAGAGATGACATCGTGGTTGGTAACCGACCAATGTTGTTGTAACGGACAGAGAGCGTTTCTAACGACCCGATTTTACCTATGGCTTCGGGTAGGGCTTTAAGCTTGTTGTAGTCTGCAATAAGCTCTTTGAGGGAAGAGCATTGACCGATCATGTATGGAAGTTCTTCGATGTTGTTTGTTTCGATGTTGAGTTTCTGTAAACGGGTGAGTGAGCATATCGACTCAGGAACCGATGACAGGTTGTTTGAACTCAAATCAAGCTCTTCAAGACAGAATAATTTACCAAAGGTTGTTGGCAGAGATGTCAACTGGTTTGCTCTTAGATCGAGATGAGTTAACTTAAGGAGATCTCCTATAGATTCTGGGAGTTCAATGATTTTGTTAGAATGAAGATCTAGTTTTGTCAATGATGAAAGATTTCCGATTGAAGATGGTAATGCAACAAGCCGATTTTCTGATAGATCGAGCGTGATTAAACTAGATAACTTTCCTATTGAATCAGGAAGCCATTCGATTTGGTCCATTAATAAACCCCTAAGATTAAGATCTTTTGCTCCTTTTTTAAAAGATACTTCAATCAGACTAGCAAGCTTTATGAGACTCAATTTCTCACCATCTACACCTATAAAATGAAGCCGTAAGTACGTCATGATAAATAAATGCTACGTATCGTTATAGTAAAAAAAAGCATATAAACGGAGATAACGTCACTACCTAATAACATAAGGTAAGCATCATGATGATCTAATCAACGGCAACGCGGATAAAAACTCACCAGAAGTAACGGCAGGTTTTAAAGTAGAATCCACGATCGCGGGCCTTGGAGAATCACTTGAACGAAACATTCTTCCGATCCCATCATGAAAGCTACTCGACTCTGACTTGGTAACATAGCTATCATCTCTAGTAAAACGCTCAAAACTTTTAACAGGCTCCTTCTCATAATACAAGCTAAAAGCCGACGACGACGTCGGAGTCGCAGTCAAAGTACTCACAGAGTTACCACTAAAATTACCACCAGAGAAAGAACCCGAATTTGACAAACTGCTTGACGCAGGTTGCATAATATCATCACCACCACCTGTCGGGTCAACACACTTAGAAGCTCTCTGAATCATTTCGTCAAACAGCTGATGATAACTCTCAAGCTCAAGCAACTTAACAGCTTCCCTCTTCTGCTCCATCGTCTGAAACCGAACTACATTCTTTTGCATCTCTACCAACACATTAAACAGCTCATCCGGAACCTCTCGTCCCTTCTTTCTCCTACTAATAGCGTCCATCCTCGCCTGTTCTTCACTATCCGCATTCCGTATCAAGATTTTCGCACCTTCAACATCCTCAATTGCCGGCCTTGGTGGAAGTAATCTATGAAGCCTCATTATCTCTTCCACCACCTCATCTACAGATTTTGCACTAGATTCCATTCCTTACTCTTTACCCTAAAAGATTCAAAAAAGATTTTATAAAATTCCGAAAACTTCACAATCAACACAAACATTTAATATTCTAATCTCAGATCCCTAAATCCCCAATACCACATCAAAATCAATCCAAAATCACTTCAAAATTCCTAAACACATATAGCAAATCTAAAATCATATCAAATCTAGTTACAATTGCATTAAAACTCATTAACACCACAAAATGCATCATTTTCAGCAACAAAATATCACAGTAACACTACTGAAACTAAAACCTAACCTAATCAATCACTACACAATAATATCTACAACATCAATTTTACAAAAATTTCTTCAAAATCGATAATTTAACTCGATTAATAAACAATTCGAAACAACAAATTCACCGACGTAATTATTCGAAAACATAACGGTACCGGCAGTGGTGAGAGATTTAGAAAAGTTGAAAGTTTACGAGAAGGAAACGGAAATATTATTGCGAATCGAGATTATTCTAGAGTATATTCAAATCTAATGGCAAAAGGATAATCAAACAGTAGTAAGTTGAATTGAAATTGACCTGAGAATCGTGTGTACTTTTTCAGATTCCGTTGAGCGGAGGTACGGCGGCGGCTAGGGCGGTTTACGGTGGAGAGAGGAGAGAGAATCGGTGTTTTGGTTCGACGGGGATTTGGATACTTTGAAGAAAAGTGTGTGTGTGTTTTTACATCTATAGTGTAATAATGTGATGCCTGAAAACTTATAGGTTATATATAGTAACATAATAAATAAGTGCTTTTTTAGTTATGTAGCTATATTTGTTATTATCGGAAAAGATAAATTTTATTTTGGCTAGGAAGTGTAGGAAGCAATAGGATTAGGACATATGACAACATTTAAAATAAAGAAAAAGAGTATTTTAGTCAATCCAACTGTTTTTTCTTCCTTTTCAAAACCCAGTAACTTCAAAACCCACAATTTTCAAAACCCACCATCTCCAACCATTTCTTCACTTTCTATCTCAATAATCACTACATTAAAGTGCGATTTTCATCA
>JARYGA010028647.1:0-68060 GCA_030545235.1 Helianthus tuberosus
TTGATGCCATGGAAATCACTTTCCGTCAGAGTGGTTGTCCTGACGATTTACGCACTCAAAACGCTACTGGTGTGTTTCGCTCAAGGGCCCTGGACTGGTGGACCGCTGAGCGGGGCACGAGGGGGGAAGATGCCGCTCACGCTCTGCCATGGGCGGAACTCAAGAAGATCATGAAGGAGGAATTCTGCCCTCCGCACGAGATCAGGAAGTTGGAGCAAGAATTTTGGGTTTTGAAACAAGTCGATGATGATAATGATGGGTTAACCCTTCGTTTCAAACAACTTAGCATCCTGTGTCCTAGCCAAGTTGATACTCCTGAAAAGGCCATCAACAAATACATCCACTGTTGCCCTGATTCATTCATGAACCTCATGGAAGCTGCTAGCCCAACCACTATCGAGGAAACCTTCCGTTTAGCTGCCCGTTTGAACAGTAACCACGTCATGCGTAGAAATGCTACCTCGAAAACCCCACTGAAAACCGTCCATCAAGCCACCGTTGAACCCACTGACGAACCGTCTAGGAAAAACCGAGGCAAGAAGCGGAAGGCTTCAAGCCAAAATTGTGCGGTTGTCACTCCGCCAAACCCACAACCCCTACAAGCCATGCCTACTATTGCCAACGATGAGACTCCACGCAGAAATTATGTTGGAACGCAACCTAAGTGTGGTTAATGCCAGTACCATCACCCTCCAAACGTTCAGTGTCGAAAGTGCGTCAAGTGTGGCTGATTTGGGCATACTTCTCCATACTGCCGCGTCTCACCACAGGCCTATCAAAACCAAGCCTTTTAGCTCCAAATCAAGTCGCCCATGTGCGAGCATGTTTTACG
The DNA here is from genome assembly GCA_030545235.1 of Helianthus tuberosus. Taxonomy (NCBI): domain Eukaryota; kingdom Viridiplantae; phylum Streptophyta; class Magnoliopsida; order Asterales; family Asteraceae; genus Helianthus; species Helianthus tuberosus. The sequence goes on from JARYGA010028647.1 coordinate 833, forward strand.
TGTGGTGATGTCAACCATATGGCCAACGTCTGCCCTCAACGACACCAGCCACAACAGCCTCGACAGCAACAACCACAGCCACAACAACAACAGCAACAGGCCCAACAACCTGCGAGGGGTCGAGCCTTTCTTCTCACTACTGCTCAACCTCAAAACGCGAACGACGTCATTACTGGTACGTTCCTTGTGAACCATGTCTATGCTTCATGCTTATTTGATACTGGTGCCGATAAAAGTTTTGTGTCGTTAGAATTCGAGTCTTTGCTCAAGTGTAAACGCTCTAAGTTGCCAAGATCTTTTGCTGTCGAAGTCGCTGATGGTAAAACCGTCGCTGTTGATTCTGTACTCTCCAATTGTTCGTTAATCCTAAACGACCATACGTTCTCGATTAACCTCATACCCATGCAAATGGGTAGTTTCGATGTCATAGTAGGTATGGACTGGCTTAGGCGAGTTCGTGCTGAAGTTGTTTGTTCTGAAAAGTTCATCCGCCTTCCCCTTCCAAACGGTGATTCTCTACACGTGTATGGCGAGAAACCTTCTCAAGGTCTCAAGCTTATGTCATGTATCAAAGTGAACAAATGCTTGCGCAAGGGTACCTTTGCCTTTCTCGCCCACATTATGGAAAAGAAGGACAAAGGCCCAAGCATAAGCGACGTTCCCGTCGTACGTGACTTCCCCGATGTATTTCCTGATGATCTTCCTGGTCCGCCTCCTGCTCGTTCTGTCGACTTTCGCATCGATTTAGTGCCTGGCGCAACGCCCGTCGCTAAGTCTCCTTACCGTTTAGCACCTTCGGAGATGCAAGAGCTCTCGAGTCAACTCCAAGAGCTTCTTGATAAAGGCTTTATACGCCCTAGTACTTCTCCTTGGGGCGCTCCCGTTTTGTTCGTAAAAAAGAAAGATGGGTCATTCCGAATGTGTATTGACTATCGTGAGCTCAACAAGCTTACTGTCAAGAACCGATACCCTCTTCCACGCATTGATGACCTTTTTGATCAATTGCAAGGCGCGACCTGTTTCTCGAAAATCGATCTTCGTTCTGGGTACCATCAACTTCGAGTCCTTGAAGAAGATGTACCTAAAACCGCTTTTCGTATGCGATATGGTCACTACGAGTTCGTGGTCATGCCCTTTGGTTTGACCAACGCACCTGCCGTCTTCATGGATTTGATGAACCGCGTGTGTAAAGCATACTTGGACCGTTTCGTGATCGTTTTCATCGACGATATTCTTATCTATTCCAAGACACAAGAAGAGCACGGGCGACACTTGTGTCTTATCCTTGAACTCCTTCGTGCCGAACGTCTATACGCCAAATTCTCTAAGTGCGAATTTTAGTTAAAAGAGGTTCAATTCCTTGGTCATACTGTCAAAGAGCTTGGTATTCACGTTGACCCCGCTAAAATCGAAGCCGTGAAGAACTGGACCGCACCTAAATCTCCATCCGAAATTCGTTCGTTTCTTGGTCTTGCTGGATATTATCGTCGATTTATCTCTAACTTCTCAAAAATCATCGTCCCTTTGACCTCCTTGACTCAAAAGGAGAGACCTTTTGTTTGGGGTCCCGAACAAGAGGAGTCTTTTCAAACGCTCAAGGACATGCTTTGTAATGCTCCTATCCTAGCACTTCCTGATGGTAACGACGACTTCGTCGTATATTGCGATGCTTCACGCCTTGGTCTGGGTTGTGTGCTTATGCAAAGAGACAAGGTCATCGCTTATGCGTCGAGGCAACTCAAAATACATGAGAAAAACTATACTACTCACGACCTTGAACTTGGCGCAGTTGTTTTTGCGTTGAAGATTTGGTGACACTACCTTTATGGTACTAAGTGTGTGGTCTTCACCGACCATAGGAGCCTTCAACACATCTTTGACCAAAAAGAACTGAACATGCGTCAACGTCGTTGGGTGGAACTGTTAAACGAATACGACTGCGAAATCAAATACCACCCAGGTAAAGCGAATGTAGTAGCAGACGCCCTTAGTCGTAAAACTCATGTCAAAAGTACCCGTTGCTTCCAACTCATCCACGATCTTCAGAACCGCATACGTAACGCCCAATACTCATCTGTTAACGAAGGAAACCTCTATAACGAGATGCAATGTGGTGCTGAACAAAGCCTCGTGTCCAAACCTGATGGTATTTTATACTATCTTGATCGTATCTGGATTCCTAATCGTGATAACCTTCGAAAGTTTCTGATGAAGGAGGCACACAATACGAAGTATTCTATTCACCCTGGTGCCGACAAGATGTACCATGATATGCGTACATCCTATTGGTGGCCTGGAATGAAGAAGGATATTGCCACTTTCGTCTCGAAATGTCTCACGTGTTCAAAAGTGAAAGCTGAGCATCAACGTCCCTCTGGCTTACTCGAACAACCCAGAATTCCTATCTGGAAATGGGAGAGCATTGCCATGGATTTCATCACTAAGCTTCCACGCACTTCTTTTGGTCATGATAGTATTTGGGTGATCGTAGATCGATTGACCAAATCAGCTCACTTCCTCCGCATTCGTGAAGACTTCAAAGTCGAGAAATTGGCTAAAGTCTATACTAATGAGATAATCTGTCGTCATGGTATTCCCACTGACATCATTTCCGATCGTGATGCTCGTTTTACGTCTTGTCTTTGGTAAACTTTTCAATCTGCTATGGGTACTGAACTTAACCTTAGCACTGCCTTCCATCCTCAGACAGACGGTCAAACCGAGCGTACTATCCAAACCTTAGAAGATATGCTTCGTTCATGCGTAATAGATTTTGGTGGCAACTGGGATACGCACTTGCCTTTGGTCGAATTTTCGTACAATAACAGTTATCACACGAGTATTAAAATGGCACCTTTCGAAGCTTTGTATGGTCGCAAGTGCCGATCACCTATTTGTTGGCACGAGATTGGTGAAGCTCAAATCACTGGTCCCGAGCTTATACAAGAGATGACGGACAAGATTTTACAGGTTCGAGACAACTTATTGAAGGCCAGGAACCGACAAAAGAGCTACGCCGATAAGGATCGCAAACCTATGGAATTCGAGATAGGTGACTTCGTGCTTCTCAAGGTATCCCCTTGGAAGGGCGTGGTTCGATTTGGCAAGAAAGGGAAACTCGCACCTCGCTACGTTGGTCCTTTCAGAATTCTCGAAAGGATTGGCAAGGTTGCGTATAGACTGGACCTGCCTGAGGAACTCAACAATGTACACCCTGTCTTCTACGTATCCAACTTGAAGAAGTGTCTAGATGACGAAGGACTACACGTTCATCTCGAAGACTTGCAAGTCAACGAGACGCTTCACTATGTGGAAAAACCGGTCGAAATCATGGACCGAGGAACCAAGCAATTGAGGCGCAGTCGAATTCCTATTGTCAAGGTTCGATGGGAAGGAAAACGTGGCGCTGAATTTACTTGGGAACTCGAGAGTGATATGAAGACGAAATATCCACATCTTATCCCTAAGTCTTCCTCAATTTCAGGACGAAATTCCCTAAAGGAGGGGAGACTGTAACGCCCTGCTTATTTATACTTTCCATTTATAGCAAGTCTTGTTCGTATTTCTATTTTTGGAAACCTTGTGTTCTTGTAATCGTTCTTTCTTTGTAACCATTGTAAAATCCAAGGCTTGGATCATGAATAAAACTAGTATTTTGTTAATTACATGTTATACATACTTTATATATGCTCATACATTCAATTTCGTGGAACAATTGATGCTTATTCGTAATTCTTGGAAACTATGTGCTAAACTTGTAGATACATGAAACTTATGCATAAAACGTGTTTCGATCATAAACGATACTTGAATACGACCTTCATACGCTTAATTGTACTTTGATTATGTTCTTCATACTTGAATTTACTTCATACTATGCTTCTATGGCGAAACAAGTCCCTAAAACACCTAAAAACCCTAAATTATAAACTACAGGGGCCTAAATGTCAAAAAATCAAACTTAATTTCAGAACCCATGTGCTAGCGTAGCGCGACGGGTAAGGGCCTGGTTGCTCGCGTTACGCGAGCGCCTTAAATCCGCAGAATCTCACTTCCAGCTACGGGATTGGGCATTTGGGGTGTGTTTGTTGAGTTGTTTTTGTGTTTCTTGTATTAAATAACTCACAACCCTTAACCCTAATCACTCCCTATAAATACCCACCTTCCCCAAACCATTCTACACTTTCACAACTCTCAAATCTCTCCAAAACACTCTCAAGTTCTTGCAAAAATTCTGAAGTTTGGACAGATTCATACCTTCTTACTAAAGTGAGCATAACTTGCTCAAACCTAAATCAAATTACTTGATTCTTCTTCCTATTTGCTTGGATAATCATGGGGTTTGATTCCTTGACTTCTCCTTGGAGAAATCAGACCTGGAATTGCCTTGAAAATGTCCATAAACTTTCTGTTGTGTTTTGAAACTTCTTAAACTCTTGTATACTCCAAACAAACTTGTGTTCTTATGCTTCTAATCAAGTGTATGATTAGTAAAGCCAAACCAAGGTTGTTTTACACTTAATATGAGTGTCTAAACACTCTAAACTTTCTGTTTTAATCGAGCTATTAGCTTGCAAGTGGTGTCAAGTCTCGAACTTAAAGATGTTGTGACTACTTGGTTAGCCTAGGCTAACCTACATACAAGTCCACACATCACTTGATGTTTTGTTTAAACATAGTTGTATTTTTCCTTTCTTGTACATACCTATGAGGTTCCTAAATGGAAGATTCGTCTTCCTACCTCCTACATGACCTATATGTTAGCATATCATTCGAGGTACCAAAGTGGAGTATTTCACCTCCCACCTCCTACTTGACTTATATGACACCAAAAGGTACCAAAGTGGAAGGTTTAACCTCCCGCCTCCTACATGACTAAATATATTATTATGCATATGATATGACTATAAATATCCTTAAACCGAAGCCTTGATAGTGATTAAATAAATCATCTACCGAGTTACTAAGTTTATCATTATGTGTATAGTTCCTTGTCACGATTCTAATAGGTCTTGAACCTATGAAATCACATACAATCCTTAGGGATTTCTATAGTGTTAAGACAAGTGCTAATACCATAATGAATATTTTCATAATAATTACTTTGTCATTCTTTGAATCTTAAGTCCGAACATCCCATCATTCTTCCCAAATTACTCATACGCCTTGATTTTCCTCTTGTAGGATAACTTGGTGTTCCCTCCATCAACCAACTCTTCATGGATTCAAGTAGGAAGCTTGCAAAACCGTGAGTATACTCGTATTCCCCTCTTTTACTTTTACCACTTTTGGGGTGTAACATGTTACTTATCAAAAACTTACACATGAACATTTTGCTTAAACACACAAACATTCCTATAACATGCTTGTATACGTGATTGCTTGATACTTTAAACTTGGGTGATACTTTATGTGTTAAACTTATCATTAACTTCGTACAAGCCTAACCGTGACATATGTAGCGCTATAGGATTAACGACCCGCCCGTAGACTTGTGGTTATGTCATGAGCATCTTCCGTTTCATTATTGGTTTGATATGTTAGACACATGCCAAATTTATTGTTTATCTTGTATCACATGCTTGCTATGAGGAATCGTTTAAAACTTATCTTTGTTATGTACGTACCAAACTTGTATACTCGCCTTTGCTTTTGCATTGAATTGTATTTTAAACATGTTACAGGTTGATGTTGATGATGACGATGCTATGAAAAAAAGTAGCGTTGATGCTAAGATACACATATAGACGTTTAGGTTTAATATGTTGTATCAATTTTGCTTATGTTGTTATGTACTTCTTTGAACTTGTTGTATTTGAATTTCTTGTAATGTTGACAATTTGCTTTATGAAATGAAATCGGTTTATTAAATATCGTCACAAATAGCGTTATGATGTCTCTAGCAATCTTCACACTTCGTCTCATCCCGATGTTTCCGCCATTGGTTGGGGTGTGACATCGGGAATCCAAGATCTTTATTAGGTTTTATTTTTATGTTATTTACACTCCTATTCGTTATGATTTATTTAGAACGTCTCATAAGTGAAATTATTTATTTGGTCATAACATGCCTCTTTAAAATTCCATTTATATACAAGTTCACATACCTCACGGGAGATCACTCAACACTTGGCCGAAGGTGTATTTTTTTTGTGAAACACTCAAGACCGGCATGTGACTTACTCCTACCATAAGCTTGCCAAGCAATCAATCCTCCTCCTTTTTAACTATAAGCCTTTGTAAATATCAAGAGGACTTGGGGAAAGGTTAGGCTTGGGTTAAAGGTAGGTGGTTTTGGGTTAGTGGTTAGTAAAAAGGGCTAAAAGCGTAAAAAGCTTCGGTCATCGTAAAACTTTTTGTTTTTGTGACTTTTATTCAAACTAAACACTTTCAAACAAAGTTTCTTTGAGGAACTTGTTTGTTTATTGTTATACTTCATTTTTTTATAAGGAATCTTCACAAGAATACCGAGCTTTTTACTAAAATGAAGGGTTTAAAAGAAAAAGAGATTGGTGGGTAAAGAGTGTTTGTTTTGTGGGTTTAGAAACGAAAAGGTTTAGGCTCAAAGGGGTTAACTAGTGGGATTTTTGGGTAGGTTAAAAGAAAAGGAAAATAATGGTGTTGAAAAGAAAATGAGTTAGTCCTAATGCCTCCATCATTTATTTACTTGGGTTTAAGTTGGTAAGGACCGGGAATGTATCTTCATGGCAAGTTCTAGAGTCGTAAGAACCAAGTGGCTATTCACACAAGAAACGAAAAATGAGCATTTAATTTAAAGATGTATGGTCACTAAAGGCTCAAAACTCACTTTTTGTGGGAATGGGTTTTAATGTGATCAAGTATATATAATCAAATTTTAACTAGATTTGTCATGTCGTTTCATAATTTTCTTATGTTGGTTCTTTTTATCACGACGCTATCGGTTGTAAATTTGTAAAAATATAACCTTTTTTGAACTTGTTATTCCCAAATTAAACCAAGACAAGTAAAAAAAATGAAAAATTTTTGAAAAAATTTGGGGTGATTAGCGGTTCCAATAGAGTTTTGTGTAAGGCTTGTTATTAGGACTTGCAAAATTCAAGGTTTAGCATCCCCCCTCACACTTAAATTACACATTGTCCTCAATGTGTCCCAAAAATAGGTTTTTAGGTTGATTGAATGTGTAAAAAGGTGTTTAAAAACAGATTTTATGTTACTGGGCATCTGGGCACGGGCCCGTGTTGGTCCGGGCATGGCCCCGTGTTTAGATTGCCAATATCATTTTTTAACTGAAGGCTGGGCATGGGGGCGTGTCCAGTGAACACGGCCCCGTGTCTAGTTACCTGAACTGGGCGTTTTCTGCAGATCCTTGGGCACGGGGGCGTGTTGGGCTGAGCACGGCCCCGTGCTAAACTTGCTGCAATGAAGAAAAAATGTCGGGAGGCTCTGTTTTTGTGCATGGGGTGTGGGTTCAAGTTTCCCTCAGTAACCTCCACCATTTCGAGTGTGTTTTAACCATTACAACATCATCCAAACACCATTTAATACTTAGAAACCATCATTCATTAAAATAAGAATTACAACGGATCCTAGAAAATGAAAATAAAGCTAGAAATGAAAAACTACAAGTTCCTAGGATAGATATAGGTCAAGTAACGTAGGAAATCATTCTAGGGAGTTCTGCCCTTATTATAGGATTGTCAAAAACCCAGAAATAGCTTCCCGGTATTTAAGGGTGTTGTAGAACTCGAAACCGAGGTATGTCTTTTTAGATGTCGTTGAGCCATTCCTCTATCTCCCTAGGGAGGAAGAAAGCGGGCTCTTTCTCCACTATGTCTTGTGGAGGAGGTGCGATGGCAACCGGGACCCCTTGGAATATGTCTCGAGGGGGCTCCGTGGGTATGACATACCACTCGGCCGGAATAATGACCTCCGGTACAACATTCCACTCCCTTTGTGCAATGATTGGCACCATAGGAGGAGAGGCAAGAACATTCAACCTTTGGTGCAAAAGGTTGACTTCTCGAAGGCACCCCTCTAGCCCCACCGATAAATGATTTATACGGTCAACCAAAGCTTCCTCTACTCCTGTCATTTCATCGATGGCCTCTCTCAAGGCATACACGTAATTGACGAGAGAGTCTTCTACTGATGATCTTCTTCCTCGTCGTTCGTTTCTGGAATGGGCTGAGGATGTTCCGCTGTTTCTGCTTGACATTCTAAAAACAAACCAAAAGAAGTTTCAAATTGATGAAACAGTACTCCGGCCATGGCCCCGTGCTCCACGGCCCCGTGGCCACCTCTATGCAGATTTTTGAGACAAGGAATCTTGTGGTTTTAAATTATTTTTCTGACTTTTGAAGCATTTTTAAGCAGAAATAACTTAAAACATTGTTGTAAAACTTATTTTTGATAAGATTCCTTGAATAAAAACCTAACAATCATAACAATAAAGCTTGAAATCATGGAGATTTCAAGTTTTAATGGAGGTTTTGAGTGGAGAATGAAGAAGAAGGCAATAGACAAAAGTAGTAAAGACAAGATGGTAGTTAGGAACCTTCTTTAGAATATACCTTGTAGGGTATATGTGAAGATCCCACCAGATCTTTGTCTTTGGAATGAGTCCAAGTGTGCAGGAATCTTGCTGCATTTATAGAAAACGACAGCACGCTGGACACGGCCCCGTATGTAGACAAGATTCTGACACTTTTTGTACGTATTCTGACCAAAAGTCAGACGGGAATTTTCAGGCGGACACGGGGGCATGCTGACATGGACACGACCCTGTGGCTAGAGGTTTTTATGAAGTTATGTCTTATTTTAAGGAATTTATCCAAATCGGGTGGTTTCTTATTGGACGGAACAACACCGAAGTGCCTGAGGTACCTTAATTGCCCTAGTTTAAGACTAGAACGCAAGAGGTTATCGGAAAGGGTGAATCCTAAACTAAATACCGGTGGGCAAGACCAACCTTTATTTCCCTTATCCGGGCTCTCGTTAAAGAAGGTATATGTCGAATCGCTCAGGTTTATGTATTCATTGGCGGAAACCGATGGGGAGTCCTTCACGGCACAATTGACACAGGGACGACTATCGCTCAAGTCCTCACAAGAGTTAGAGGTGATATCGGGAGCAACGATGTTGTTAATGTCCTGAATGCGATCTCAATAATTCTTCTTGATCGTCGTCTTGAGATGAATTCGTTATTTCCATCTCAAGTTTTTTATCAATTGGTGAATTAGTTCTTCCATTTGAAATAACTCTTCGAGAATCATTTCATTTAGAAGGGATGATTGAGAGCATTCGAGTGAGAGATAGGGATTGTTTTTATTTTTGCCCATCTTAAGGCTACAGAAAAACAATGGGTCTATATAGTGGGGAATGTAGTTTAAAAAATAACATTTTAAATCTTCATGAGATCCGCCACATATTTGACACCACGTACTATAAGAGGAGCGAAAGTAAAAATGATCAGTATCACTCATGTTTGTGTCAGAAATTACCAACCGTCGGAATCTTACGGTTCTGTTTTCAGTATCTGAAGCTTGGGCACGGGGGCGTGTTCAGTGGGTACGGCCCCGTGTTAAGCTACTGTCTGACTTAAAACAGGATTGTAAGTACCAAAGATTGGGCACGGGGCGTGTTCAGCGGGCACGGCCCCGTGCTGAGCTCTGCAGAAGATGAAAAATTTAGAAAAAAATCCTAAAAAAATAGAAAAATAAGAAAAACGATTAGGTCGTTGATTCCTAACTTTCTTAAAATCCTTGTGTCCCGGCAGTGGCGCCAAAAACTTGATGCGTGTGTAGCGTGATATATTTTTATTGATATTTTAAGCCATTTTTAACACTTTAGTCAAGTTTTAAATTTATAAAACACGATATTCTACTAACACTAAACACACATATGGGCAAGTGCACCCATCGTGAGCGTCGTATAGCGTTGGTAAGATACCGAGGTCGTCCAAGGACACAAGAGCTTTTAATATCGGTTTATCCTCAACGTCTAATCAAATCAAAAGTTTTAGAAAATGTTTTAAACATGAAAAATAAAAACTAAAAATGCTGAAAAATAAAATAAAATAAAAACCGATAGACAAGATGAATCACTTGGATCCGACTCACCTTTAATGTAACCGTTGATGATTTCCGCATTTTTGCACTTTTTAAAAGATTATCTTAGTTATAGTAGTAGGCCCCTCTTTTGAAGGTGACGTTACCCTCAACCCAGTAGTTTGAGTCAGCAAGGAAACAATCCTAAATGGTTGGAATATTAAAAGATAATTAATTAAGTTATTAATGCGAAATGTGGTAGGCCCCTCTTTTGAAGGTGACGTTACCCTCGGCTAAGTGGTTTGAGTCAGCAGGGATACAATCCCAAGTAGCCGGGTTAATATATTAATAGTAGTTTACATATGAGGGGATCAAGCCATTCGCACCCCCGCCATCCAATACCAGTGGGTATTGAAGGAGGTCCTAGTAAGCTTGACCCAGGTCCTTGCAGGATCTATTCACTGAACAAGGCAAGAACCTTACCAAACCATTCCCTTAACCCCCGACCTGGTAGCCAACATATCTCTATATAGACCGTAGAGATATGAATGGTGTAAATCTTTTATTTTATATAGACATTAAAATAACGCCAAGACACCACGGACAAATGATAAGGAAGTTTCACCTTCAACATAAGAAACTAGTTATTAAAGTCATTAATACAAAACCAAAATAAAAAGTGCGAAAAGATTAAAAATCAAAAGTATTACATTAAACGCTTGTCTTCACCAAGTGATGTAAGAGACTTAGGCAAACATGGCCTTTGATTGTCAAGAACTCTTACTATCAATCTTGGATCCTGAGAATACTACACACACTCTAAGGTGGATGATGGATGATGGTGGTGGAAGTGGGTGTTGTAGTGGTGGTGGAGTGTGGATGAAGTGGGAGAGAGGTGGTTTGCCAAGGGATGCCTTTGAAGTGAGCCAAACACCCCTATTTATAGCCTACACAGAAGCCCGGACACGGCCCCGTGTCCATTGGGTACGACCCCGTGTCCATTCTTGTTCTCTTTCTTCATTAATTGCACTTTGTCTGCATTAGCTCCACACGCCCCGTGTTCGCTGGGCACGGCCCCGTGTGCAGAAGCGTATCTGTACTATCAAGATTTGCTATATTTTGCGAATCTTAGCGTTGACCACGACCCATGTTGAGCTGGGCACGCCCCCATGCTGGGAATAGAAGCTTCTATGACTTTATCTTTTCTGCAGACACCTGGCCACGCCCCCGTGTCTGCTGGGCACGGGGCCGTGGTCAGCTTTCTGTTCTCTTGTTTTTGCTTGGGAAGATGCTGTCGAGGGGTCGGGCATGCCACGTTTATTCCTTTTCTTTGTATTTATGTTAGATTTTGCTGCATATTTGTTCCTTTTGTTCAATTACGCTCATTTAGTCCTGAAAATACAAAAGGAAGACAAAAGCACACTTTTTCCAACATTAGTACTAAAAAGGGTTAGTTTTATGCCTCATTTGATGTAATTTATATGTTACATTTTGCACACATAAACTATTCTCAACAAGTTCGAGCACATGCTTTGGCCTAATAGACTATGCCCTCACCGGGATGCGGCTACGGCATTCGCCCTTCCAGTTACTATGCGGCTTGAGTCGTTGGTACAGCCGAGACTTTGGTGAGAGCTTTTTGAAAACCATTTTAAGGAGTGGAACGGGCCATTAAGATGCGGGTTTCACCCCTAACTTAACAACTTCGCTCCTAGCTGTGGTTGTGCTCGCCGAATAAATTCGGGGGTTCCACTAGATAGAAATGGAGATTTCTGTTGAGATGTGGATATCACTTCTAGCTCAACGAAAGGTTCTCGTGCTAAGAATAATGCGCCGAGTGAGCGATCTTATCGAGAGTTCTTGGTTTTCACACCTAATCTCGACACAATCACTCGTTGGTGTTATGCGAGTGTTTTCGATAACGTGTGTATTGTGTTAGCCTTAGGAAAGGCAAAAGTATGTTTTTGGCCTTAGGAAAGGCTTCCTTCGTACGAAGCTGTAGTACGCGGGTTCGTACGAAAGTGTAGCATAGCATTGCAATTTCGAGCAAGAGTATAACGGCATGTAGGTTCGTACGACACCCCAAATGGGTTCGTACGATGGATCTGTTGGTACTTAGACTATATACTAGGTCTGTTCTACAAGACTCGACCTAATTCCCTATAGTTATGGCTCTGATACCAATCTGTCACACCCCAACCGATGGCGGAATCATCGGGGCGGAACACTAGGCGAACCAGATTGCTCAAGAGAATCCATAACAACTATATATTACCAATATTTTTAATATTCATTATCCCATACCAACGAACAAATATTCAACGCGCTTTATATAGACCGTAAAGACACGAATGAGTGAATAAACAAAACATGAAGAGACGAAAGAATAAAATTCACTTTCAATATAAAAAACTAGTTATTAAAGTCATTAATACATACCCAATTAAAAAGTGACCAACGATTGGAAATCAAAAGTAATACAAAAAGATTTCGTCTTCACCAAGTGATGTAAGAGATTAGCCAAGCATGGCCATAGTTTGACGAAAGCTCTTACTATTAATCTTGGATCCGGAGATTACTACCCATTCTAACTCTAACGATTATGGTGGAAGATGATGGTGTTGTGGTGGTGGATGTAAGAGAAATGGTTTGCCAAGGGATGGGTTGCAAATGAACCAAGCACCTCTATTTATAGTCGGAAACAGTAGGTTCACATGGCCCTGTGCCTGGTAGGCACGACCCCATGTCCTTCTCCTTCTCTGTCTTCATTTAATGCACTTGTTAGTCCTTCTGCTCACACGGCCCCGTGTGTCAACGGCATAGCCCCGTGGCCCTTGTACTTGCTGTATGAACCCAGATTTGCGAATATGAGAGTTGACCACGGCCCGTGTCCATGAGGCACGGCCTCGTGTCCCTTGTCGGCTTCTGTTTGTCTTTTTCTTCAGGGAATCTTGAGTGGGGCATGGCCCCATGCCTGGCAGGCAAGGCCCCGTGTTTGGCTTTTGGATTGTTGTTTTTGGTATTGGGGTGAAGCTTGGAGGGTCGGTATAGTGTATCAACTTCCCTTCTTCTGTACTTATGCTGGTTTTTGCCTTTAATTTGTTGCTTTTATTCATTCAAGCCCTTTTAATCCTGAAAATCAAAAGTAAACAAAGAAACACACTTTTTCCAACATTAGTACTAAAAAAGTTTGTTTTTATACCGTATTTGATACAATTTATTGCATTTGGCGCATATCAATTTTTCAACCTAAATTTCACTAACTTGGACCTTTTCTCTAAGGTTTTCATTCACCTTTTTTATGTTGGCAAATGAAATTATGCATTTGTCTGAACATAATTCTTTAAGAATTTGAGGGGATACTTTAGCATATGCAGATAATACACAATCATGTTCACATTCTGCGGAACTTTTGGGATCATCGTCTTTCACTCTTTCTTCAGTGCCTTCTTCACAAACAGTTGTTTGCACTAGGCTTCCTGCATCCTTATCATCAACAGTTTAGTCTTCACCAACAGTCAGCTTTTCTTTTGATTCACTTTCTTCTGCAATAGGTTATCACAGATACGTCCTACCAGTTCTTTTATGGAAATTGTTTGCTCTAAGACTGAGTAGGGCCACTTGGTGAAAAATATCCATTTCCTCTAAGTCAGTGGGACCAATATGCTTCAGATCATCAAGAAGTCAAGAACAAAAGACAGATTGTCAGTACTTTGACTATCACCATTTGTTGTAAAAGCAATGTTTGAAGAGCATTGATCAGAGTTTATCCCAGTGGACTTCAAACTCTTTGGAAGGTTTGCATAGAATGTTTCTTTGGGGATACAATGGGTTAAAACCGAAAATGAGGTGGGTAGCTTGCAATCCAAGGTGTTTGGTGGGTTAGGAGTGGGAGGTATTAAGGAAGCAAACTTGGCATTGTTGTCGAAACGGTGGTGGAGTGTAACACCCTGAAAATTCTGTCCAATTATGTGATGACATGTGTCCAATTCTCCAACTAATCCCGACTATGTGGAGGGAGAAACCTCCAACTAATCCCGATTATGTGGAAGGAGGAAGGACCTACACTGAACGTTAACTGAAACGTATTTTGAATCTCCGACTAGTCCCGATTCTAGGAAGGAGAGAAAGATTATTATTATGAGTTAACTAAAACGCGTCCCGAATCTCCGACTAATCCCAACTACGAGGAAGGAGAGGGATTAAAAGTGCCAAATGGCCAAAGATGTAAAGTCCAAGGACTAAATTTATAAAAATCTAAAAAATTCAATTCTGGAGGTCTCATACGGACCACAAAGCCTACCCGCTTACGATCCGTAAGCATGTTTGAATGTTCTGAGCGCTTAAGGTCCTTACGGACCGTAAGCACTTATCCCTTATGGTTCGTAAGGGACTGCTAGTGGCAGTTTATGCTTGCTGCCCAAGCATTTCTACCACAATGCCACCTATTTCACATTCTTGCCATTTCTCTCTGCTTCTTACACGTCTAGGGACACTTGGGGACATCTCATAATAGATCTTAACACCTGGAATGATCTCATGATCCATCTTCAAGTATAAATAGCCTCCATTTTTCACACAAACTCCTTGCTCATTCACTTTTTCTACTCTAACTCTTCTTGGAGCATTCCTCTGGACAAGAGGACTCCCTCTTAAGTATTCTTCTGCTCAAACACTTCCAAGTAAGTGTTTCCTCCTAGTCTTTTTCATTTTATTTAGTTATTTTGAAGATAAAGTCAAACAGTTGACTTTCTGTTTGACTTTAGCTTCTGACCATTTTGGTCAAGGTAAAGTTCAATCCGAACTTTCCTACGTGATCGTAATAACGATGGTATGACCCTCTTTGATCATACCCTCGGATAATCACGTTTACTAGTTGAATTGATAAGTTGAGCATGTTACGTAAAACTTGAATTTTTCGACTAAATGGTATAAATGGTTTTTATAACTTAAAACTCAGATGTTTTATCATATATACAAGTTTTATAACTAATATAAACTGACATTAACATGCTCAACGTGTCCAATTCAGTTTAGCGTCTCATTCTATGTCAAAAGTCAAGCAGTTTGACTTTTGTTTTGACTTTTGATTCTGACCCGTTTGGTCAACGTTTAGACCTGTTTTAAACTTGTTTTAGGACCATAATTATGTGGAGTATAACTCACTGAAGTTATACCATATGGTCATTCAGTTTGATAGGTTTATTGACAAGTCTTGAAATTATATTAAAAAATAACCACAATGTCCTTATATGGTCAAATGGGCTAATTGAATGATTTTAAACTAAACCAACTTATAATGTGACTTTAAATCAGTAAGTACTTCAACTAAAAATGTATTTTACTACTTGGACTTGTCATAGACCCATCCGACCTTCCGAACCCGTCTTTATGCGTATAACTAGTTATGTGAACCTAGTTCGCATAAACTAGGCGTAACGGGTTGAAACCTTTTCAATCCTTTCCAAATCAGAATGTTGGTTTAATTAACCTTTATCCAAGGAGTCCTTACACTCGGATAGGTATAAACCACATTCTAACCAATCTCCGCTTAATCTAGCGAATTAATCTTATTCTTACGTAACGGGTGGTGTCAAAGGAACTAACCTATGACCCGTATACTTTCTAACAGATAGCTAAATCTGTTCACTCCAGACTATAGAAACCCTCAGATAATCAGAATTGAGTTTAATACTTTGTCTTTACGGCTTTTACTATATTTGAAAACCGTTATCGGTTGGAAGCTGGCTAAAAGGTAAATACTCTTAACTTATTTTCTTTGAAAACTTGGGGTATGGCGAATACACCACTTGGAGCGGGTATTACATAAATGATCCGCATATGATTGCTCATAAATGTAAGAACCTGGTTTAATACGTTATATTTGATAACTAAAACAATTGGGGGTTATTGGTACCGTATTCGGGCGTCCCGACATGAACTATTATGGCCATAGAATAACGTGCCGGGGTAGGCATACTGATTGTAAGACATGTTATTCAACTTTAGTGTGTACCTTAATCATTATAGCACTGAAAATGACCCGCTTTGATATCTGGTTCCCATTGTATGACAAATATGTAAATCTGGAGACAAGACAAAATCCCAAGAAATATTAAATGATTACCTACGGGTTTTCTCTATGTATAAAATCATTTTTAAATACTATTTTCAAAATGAGTCAGTTAATTGTATTTACCAGCGAAAGCTGACGTATTTTCAAAAGATTGAACAGCAGGTACCGAACCTTGAATATTAGGCTGGGAATCCGGGTCGGCTATGTTAAAGGCTATGGAATTTGCAACTCCTAGCTTAAGGCCTATGATGTCTAATCTTCGTTTTATCTCGATCCGCCTGTGGGCTGTTATATGAACACTTGAATAATCTTTGTACTTTGAATATTCGACACTTTAATGTTATGAATATATTTTACTCCTAATACTTCCGTTCCATTATTATTATTATTTAATTGTGATAACTGCTACCCAACCGTCACGACTAAACCCATCCGGGCCCACCGGAAACCGGGGTGTGACATGGAGGTACAAAAGCGGCCCAACACAGCTTTAGTCGAGAGTGGTGAAAGCTATACACGGTTCTAAGCGGAAAACGGAAAACATTTCATTTAAAAAACAATGGCTGGGGTGTGGAATAATATAGTAGGAATTGATAAGGAAATGTTATAATTTGGACATCCGAAATACTCTTGCGGTTCGATTAGGGAAGGGTGATAAGTCTCTCTTTTGGATCGATAAGTGGGGTGTGGGGGAACCGCTACACAGCAGGTTCCCAAACATCTTCAAGTTAGTTAAAGATAAGGAAGCTTGGGTCGAGCAGTGCTATCAAAAGGCGAATGGGGGTATTTTATGGGATATTAAGTGGGCTTAGATACCATTGTTGGCTAAGAAGTTTGAAGAATATGATAGGCTAGTGGAAGTTCTTTGCGCCCGCCAGATTAAACAGGAGGTAGATGTGTGGATCTGGAAGAACAACGTGAATGATGATTTCTCGGTGAAAAAGGTTAAAATGGACCTCCTTAAAGGCATGGGTACAAGTCAACAAGGAGGGAACTTCAGATGGAACAATTGGGCGGTTCCTAAAGTGAACTTGTTCACTTGGCGAGAAGGGGAGTTCCGGTTCTAGACAACTTATGCCCATACTATGGGTATGCTCCGGAGTCAACGGACCATCTCCTGGTGACGTACATCACAGCTAGATCAGTTTGTTGGCAAATTTGCGCTTGGTTACTGTCACACTCTGATTTCCTAGTGGGCCTGGACTTAGGGTTTATGCGTGACGATTGATATCAGTAATTCACATAGCACAACAGAAGATGGGATTTAATATCAAATTATTACAAAGTACAAATGTCCGAAAAGTTCGAAAATAATTATACAGACAGATTCGTACTAAAAGATCCATAGGCGGACCAAAATAACAAAATGAGACTTAAGACTAATAGGTCTTTCGTGGAGTTGCAAATTCCATAACGCCTAGACCGAGCAGCTCCAGCCTATTCCGTATTTGCTAATTAACCTGCGCTTAGTCTTTTGAAAATACGTCAGTTTTCACTGGTAAATACAATTAACCGATACATTTTGAAAATCTTTTCAAAATTATTTTTATACCATTTGGTATATCATTTTATAAATAACTTTGGACAAAGTAATGTTTTTTGTTACCAGATTTATATGCTTGTCAATACATATGGGGGACCGAAGATAAAAATTGATACATGATTAACCGACACGCCACATTTTCAATAAAATATATGTAATGGCATTAGCGTTTGTCAGGTGTATGCCTACACCCCCACGCTTAGTGTAACACCCCGTGTATCGAAAGTCAAAGTACAAGTCAAAGGAAGAAAAGATTGCTAATTGCGATCTGTCACTCCTTGCTTAACTATTGATTGTACACTTCGACTCGTAATCGAATTCTATTATTTGTTTGCTTTAGTTGTATTATGTGGAGTATCTATTAATAATCGAGGATTAATCGCAGTTTAATCGCCAATCTAATTCATCGCTAATCGCATCGCAAACGCATTCGCAACTCGAAATATGTGTTCTGGATATTGTTTTACGTGTGTGTGCCATTTATGTGTTACTTGTGCATTTTTACTTTATGTTTGTGGTGATTAATCGAAATGCAATCGCAACTCTATCGCAACGCAATCTAATCGCAAACGCTAAACGCAGGTTAATTATGTTGATTGTATGTTAGATATAGTATTTGTGTAACTGTTGTTTAACACTATCGCATCGCTTAATTGACACGCTCAAACGCATCGTAACGCTCAACACGCAAAACGAAACATCGAAACCAAACTCGTCGGACCACCTCGATCGATTGGTCATTCGTACGGATGACCATCCGATCGGTGTGACGTCCGATCCGACACCTATGCTCCTCTTTCCTCTTTTGGCAACCTATAAATACCCCTGTCACATCACCAACAGTGATGTGACAGCTCTCTCATTCGATCAGCACGCTCAAGCTCTCTTTTCCTTCGATTTCTCGCGATTCTTGTAAGTTTTCAACCCAAATCTTGTACATCTATCATCTTTACGCACTTCTTCATCATTTTCACCTTTGAATCTTCACTTTTAACCATTAAATCAGCGGATTTGAGGTGTTCTAGGATGATGTCATCATGGGATTCTTATGAACTTCAAGATTTGGCCTCATTCCACCAAGAACAACTCAGATCTAAGGGATTTCCACATGATTTAACACTGTTTTCGCATAGATCTAAACTTTTCAAAGATTAGAAGGATTGGAAGATGATTTCTTAACTTTTATTTCAACTCTTTTACACTCAATGCACTCAAAACCGATAGAATCGGAGCTCGTTCAGGCCTTCTACTCGTTTTCTAGTGAAGTGTCGGTCTGAGATCTGATTCCTATTAAAGGGACAACCGATTCCGGGTTGAACATGAACAACCGTCACGAACGGTTAACTGATCGGATTGGGGTGATTCCCGTTCGATCGGGTAACCTGGGTCTTGGTGGAGTTCCCGTTGTTTAACACGTTCTCATACCATCTCGATCAAACCGCGAACTTTTCAAACTTAACAAATTTTCAAGTTTCAAAACGACCAGATTGTTGGACGGATTGCCGTTCGATCGGATTGCACTTGGTCTTCAACACTTAACATTTTCCAATTTTCAAAGATCATTAGTTTCTAACGGATTGCCATACAATCGGTAGACCATCCGATCGAATGACCATCCTGCTGTGAACTTGTTCTCTGAGAAATGCCTCGCCGGACGGATCGCCATCGATCGAACTACCGTTCGATCGAACGACCTGAAGGGTGGAGATACTTCTCTGTTTTCAAAATGCTACAACGAAAACTTCGAAGCCATCATACACAAACACATCCATCCCAAACGAGAGGCAGTCCGACCGAATAGCCATCCGACCGGATGACCTTTCGTCACTTATTTCACTTGCACCGTTTTACGCGCCGTTCTTCGCTTATGCTATCGTTAATTGTTCAGGCTAATCTCTCAGCGCTCCCTTCAATCCAAGAGAGTGTTTACTTGTTAAACGCTATCTGTGAGTATACTCAATCCCTTTTTGCTTTACACACTTTTGGGTGTTACGTACGTTACTTATTCAAATCACATCGATCACACAACGCAAACACTTTTATACGCTAACCATTACTGCATGTCATACGTGTTACTCGATGAATGCTTGTATGTTATGTTTACACAGTGATTGTTTCCTGACACCTTAGCAACGATAGTACTATAGTTTGGACTCCGCACCTGTCGTGGAACAGGGGTTGTTAAGGGCTTTACTTCACGTGTCCTTGTGGGGATATGTGTTGCGCATTCTATAACTCGCAGTCACGTATGTGCATATTTCATTGTCGATAACCTACTAGCTTCACCTTGCTACATGTTACATGCTGGTTATGCGTAAAACGATTTCGCTATCTATTATATTATCAAACCTGTATGCTCACCTTTACACTATGTGTATTGACCTCTATTTTAACGTATGTGACAGGTGTTTGAGATGCTAGGAATGCTGCGCTTTGGTGAATCAAGCTAGGGGTCTAGTTATGTCACGCTAAATCTGAGTTGTCGGAACATTATTTGTTTTTGAGACAATTATTTGTAATAACTGTTTTATTTGGACATGTTATGGTATGGGATGTGACGTTTAAATATCTGGTAATTAATAGTTGTTATGGATACTCATGGACAATCTGTTTCGCTCAGTGTGTAACACCTCGTAAAATCACGACCAATATAATAAAGACACGTGTCATGAGCTTTAAACGTGTAATGGATGAAATATGAAGGACTAAAGTTGACAAACAAAGAAAGTATGTGTGTAAAAGGATTCGAAGTATCAACATTTGATAATTATACCTTTCAACAACCCTACACAATGTTTATACCCTTAAACGAATGAATTATGAATCGTATGAAGCCAATTGTGGAAGAAAGTGAAAGTTTACAAACCGCAAGGGTTAAATGTGTCAACATGTTTAATTTATACTTCTGAGTGACCTTTTAGCAAACCCAAAGCTTTGTAACGATTAAATATGCTCCCAAGAATGAGTGATAAAAATTTCACAAGGTTTCGATATCATATGAGGAAAATACGTTAACATTCGTAAATAAGGGTCAAAAGCGTCAACGTTGCAATTTAAGACTTTTCGGGTGATCATATAACTAACCGGGGACTTAACAAAGTTGGTTTATGACTTAGAGTCCTTAAAAGTCAAGTTAGAGGGTTAAAAGTGCAATAAATGAAAGTAAAAACATGTTTTAAGGGACCAGGGACCAAATGTGCAATTGCTGAAAGATTGGTGACCGGATCTGGCCTCCATACCGGCCGCGTAAACCCTCCCCTCAACCTTACACGGGCCGCCTGAAAAGTGCCAGCGTCCAAAAACATGGCAGATGCCTGTTTCAGTCTGTTACACCGCCTTACAAAGCCTGTTTTCGATCCCAGGGGCTGCACCAACGGTTTTTCATGCATAGGGACACTTGTAATGCATCAGGGATCATGTGTAGACTTTGTTGTAAGGATCTTATGCAATCTAAAGTCCTATATAAGAACTCTTGGTTGCAACATTTTTGCATGCACTTGGAAATCATTCAAACTGAATTTCTGGAGCTCTCTGGACCTCAAGCAAGATTCACTAAGCTTCTAAATCGTGCTAAGTACTTCAGTAAGCTTCCTTAACCCCTTTAATTCGTGTTTTATTAGTTTAATGACCTAAAGTCAAAACCGTCGTAATTAAGGTTTGACTTAGTGATTAATCACTAACGGTCCAGTCATTAGTAAAATTGAAAGTAGCTATGAGTTGGTAATTATGTGGGTAATAAACCCTTAAAAGGGCACCATCTGATTTCCACTCTAACTAGGTCAATTGTCGGGTCAAACTTAATTATAAAAAGTCAACAGAAAGCTAATTTTCAAATAAACACATAATTAACAATGTAGAAGCCATGAAACCTGTTTTATCATTTGTATAACTTGTTAATTAACGCAAGAACATGTCTAAGCATGTTCAACCCGACAATTTTGAGTTTAGACCCGGTTCGGAACCGAAAGTCGCAAAAGTGGACTTTTGCTTTGACTTTCAGTTCTGACCCGATTTAGATTGTTTTAGAAATGCCTTAGGCTTCCATTGGGTCCATATTCCATATTAGTATAACCTTCTGAGATCATACAACTTGGATCCTAAATTATCCGATTCATTTGCATGTTTCCGTTATATGCCTAAATGTTGACTATTATGCCCTTTTGACTATAAAACGAGATTTTAAAAAATGTGAGAGGACAAAAACCTTTGTTACTGATTTATAAACTTGTCCTAAAAATTTCACATCAGTTTGAGGTCTAGATTAAGAGTTATGCTCAATAGCGTAAATTGAAAGCTTTTTATTAATTAAACGGCATATTTAGCATAAAGCCTATGTAAACCTAAATTTCGACACCAAACTTTTTACCTACTGATGTAATATAATATTTTGGGATTTTTGAAGATTTTTAATTATTTTTAAACTAATCATAACATAGGGATATTGCTTTGATTCGGTAATTGCCGATTATACCCTTTTTGCTCATAAAATGAGTTGTGCATAACTTTTTAATACAAAACTTTTTGCTACTGATTTTATATGATAAATAAAATATTTTGGACTTTATAAACTGACCAGAAACTCAGATTTTCTATTATAACCTGAAAATCGCCTAAAACTGATTTTTACGCGTTTAAAACGCATAGTATGAGTTAAAACTAATTTTGGCACATAAGACTTAATACCTACTGATGTTTTAAGTAAATTTTTATATTTTAACAGTAGGTAAAAGTTTTGAATTCAGATTTCCGAATTTGACCTTTTAAGCTTATGTGAAATTACCAAAATGCCCCTACGGTGCATAGTTTGGTTATATATGATAAATTTCACATATGTGGAATACCCTACTGATATAACTTATTAAATTGATTATTTTTACTGATCTATTCAGACCAGAAGCTCAGATTAATGTTTAATCTCTTTTATAACCTTTAAAATGACCAAAATACCCCTACGGGGCTTAAGATGAGTTGAAATCCGTTTTGGGCATAACGGAAGGTATCCTACTGATATCACAACATATTTAAGGCATATTAACTTGTGAAACCTGTATATGACTCTTTTGGTTACCCGTTATGCATTATTCGCGTCCGGTACAGTTTATGTAACTAGTTTGCATAAATTAACCGAAACGGGTCAAACCTTATCATTTTTATCTCAAAATCCAGAATGTGTTTAGTTTACCCATATTATACAAGTCTTCAAACTTGTCGGGTCTAAATCACATTCTAATCCGGTCTTCTCTTAATCTTGCGTTTTGAACCGTGTATCTTCCTTTAAAACTAACCGGTCTAAGTTTAAACTTAAGTAAGACCCGTTAGGAATCTAATAGGTTATAAAAACCTTCGTTCCAGATTAGGAGCCCGGTAAAAGCTATCTGCAGTTGCCGATTGATTACTGTTGAGATAAATTGAATATTTGCTCAGGTAAATACTTTTAACTTATTTTCCCCTTATACGGGCTTGGGGTACGGTATATAAAATACCGCTTGGTCGGGTATTGAATATTTAATCGTATGGAGGTTAAATCATTGAGATAACCCGTTTAAACTGTTTTGTTTGCTTAAAGCCTTTGGGGGGTTAATGACTATGTCCCGGATATCCTTGGCATCATTCATTGAAATGGCCACGACCTAAGCACGAGGTGTAGGCATACACCTGCCGGTGCGTATATAAAAAGGTATAACCGCCTGTTCGAGAACAACTCGACGCTGGATTATATCATGTGGTGTGTCTATTAATCTTTAACCCGGTAATCAACCCGGGCTACTGAACGTATAACAAACATGTAATTCTTTTACAAGTTTATATATAAATAATTATCCCAAGTTTTAAAAGATTATTTGTGCCTTGTGCATTTAAATCAATTTTCTTAAACTCTTTTCAAAATGAGTCGGTTAATTGTATTTACCAGTGAAAACTGACGTATTTTCCAAAAGGCTAAAGTGCAGGTACTAGGCGGAATAGGCTGGCTACTCCTGAGTGAATAAATAAAAGTCTTGCAAGCTTGGTCACTTGAAATCTGTTGAACAATTATCTTTTATTTGATCCGCCTGTGGATCCTTTACATTCCGTTTGTAATACTTGATACTTTCATTCGGTTTGTAATATATTTTACTTTAAGACTTCCGCTGTGCATTGAACTGTGATTATTGACTATGATGATATCAACTACGTCACGATACTCACCACCGGACCCACCGGTAATACGTGGAAATATCGGGGTGTGACAGGTTGGTATCAGAGCCAACATTGAGTGAATTAAACACTAACGTTTTGTGTTTAATCTCAATGACAGAGTATGCATATTCCTCGACTTCCGAGTCTAGTGATATTCGCTAATTTACACATATTTTAGCCCCCCATTTTATCCCCATTTTATGCGTTTTCGGCCGTAAAACCGTCATTCGGATACTTAATCATGTATACTTTTGTTTACAGGCCTAAAACAACGTACCAGACAAGATGATAACAAAAACGAGGACTTTCCGGACAAAACGACGAAGCTGCGAACATTCTGTTAGAAAACTGACCTGGGCGAGTGGAACGGTCCTGCGAGTTGATGCACGACCGTGCATCTCCGACTAAACCAACCCAGTCCGGAAATGAACGAGGGTGCAACACGGCGTGCAAGAATTCTCGGAATGGAACGGTCGTGCCATCTATGGAACGACCGTGCGGATCCGATGATCAGCCAAAGCCCGGAACTGCACCACCAGCACAGCAGCCCGTGCAACAAGAACCCGGAAACGCACGATCGTTCAATCTAAAGAACGGTCGTGCGAGATCGAATCTGGTCAAGATCTGATGACGTCATGCAATATGGTGCACCATACCTCAATAATGCATAAAGTGCACGGTCGTGCAACAGGACGCACGACTGTGCGAGATCGAAAAAATATAAAAAACCTGCAGAAACATTCTGCTCGTAACTCTGGAATTTTGGAGAGCAATTCAGGCGATTTTCAGGCTCCGGAGGCTTCTGCTTTCACCCGGATTCAAGCCACATTGTCCCGTTTAGCTCGATTACTATCCGGATTCTTAATCTAGTGCTTGTTTATGGTTTGGTTTTCTAATCTTTCCATAATTTTGTTAATCTTTGAAGCATTTAGATTAATATTTATGTATTATTGTAGCCTTTGGGAAAAAACACAACAATCCCTTGCTTGATTATAACCATTAGTATGTTAATCTTTGTTTGTAATGACATTTGGAAGTATTTTCTATATTAATCTTTGATGATTAGTTTGCAACCATGTTATTGATATTGATTTCTTGATTATAAGTAATTATGTTGGATGATTGGTATTTGGTTAGTTAGGATAGTTGAAAAATGAAGCATAATTAATCATGTATTAGTAAACTTTAAACTTGGTTAACTAGTTTAGCTTGGTTAAAATGTGTGCACCATGATACTAGAAATGGTTAGTGGTTTAATAAAATGTAATTATTGTTAATCAAGAGAGCTTGCCGTCACGTAAGGTCCTTAACGGGTTAGATGGTGTCGTTATGAATTCTTGCCATGATTTGTTAGCTTAGTTAGTAGTTTAGGCCAAAATTGCTATCTTGGTGAATTTATGTGCAAGATTTGTAAAATGAACTCGGTTGTGATTTAATCTAGTTTATGCTTGTCTCGGTGGTTGCATTGTGTTTGTCGGTGTTGCTTTCGTTGTTTAAGTGAGGTTAGAAAACTCCTAACGGATGACTAACTTATTTTTAAGAGATTTTCATAGACATTTATCAATTGCACGTTAAAGAACAATTTTAGGTGGTTAAAGTGTGTTTATCGTTTTAACTTTCCGAATGATTGTCATGTTAGGATTCCCGAAAGGGATACTAACTGTCTTAAAATAGAAAATTGACCGAATGCTTCTAGTGCCAAAACCGACTTAGTTGACATACTTTGGTTGTGTATTAAGCAAGGCTATTTATCTATTATCTATTATGTTTTTATAAGTAGTTGTTTATGCTTTCTTTAGTTTATAAAAAATCAAACAACTTATGTTTTTACCGGTAGTTAATTGACAAAGGTCTAGTATTATTTCTTCGCCCATTTCCTTGGATCGATACTTGGTTCTTACCAATACTATACTACATATGTGACGGGGTACACTTGCCCTTTCGTGTGTGTTTTATTGTTGAAGTATAAATCATTTTTATAAATTTAAAACCAAATCGTGTGTAAAATTCATTGCAAAAACATGTATACTGTAACACCTCGAAAATTCACGTCCTGTAAAGTGTTGACACGTGTCATAAAGTTTGAACGTGTGAAAGAATGTTAAAAAAAAAGGACTAAAGTTGACAAACATGGAAAGTATGTGATTATATGGGTTTTAAATGTCAACAGTGAATAAATATACTTCATAATAACCCTACATGATGTTTATAACATCAAACGAATAAAATGGATCATACGAAGCAAAAAGTGAGAGATTACAAACTACAGGGGTTAAATGTGTCAACATGTTTAAAGATATACCTCTGAGTGACCTTTGACAAACCCGAAGCTTTGTAAATGTTAATTATGCTCACTAGAATGCACGATATAAATTTCATAAAGTTTCGTTATCGTATGAGAAAGTTATGATCAAATTCGTGTGCGAGGGGTTAAAGTGCAAACGTTGAAAATTAAGACTTTTCGGGTTAACCGAAAGTGTTCAGGGACTTGGCAAAGTGGGTATAAGTCCTAAAACCCTTGTGGGTAAATATAAGGGGGTCAAAATGCAAGAAATAACCTTGGTTGCCCTTTCGATGAACCAAGGGTCAACTTTGCAATAAATAGCAAATCAAAAATCTGATTCGCAGGCCCAGGCGGCCCGCGTGAGGATAAGCGAAACGGGAGGCGGGCCACGTCAGGCCGCCAGATGCAGAAAACGGGGACAGACCCCTGGAAACGCGTAGAACCGATCTTTAAACGACATTAATGCAATGTGGGCGACCCCTAAACAGTCCTAGACACTAGGAACACCTGTTGGATGGTTGTGGTCAGCTGATAGACTTGTGTGTCCAAGAATTGTGGTGGAATTTTCACTATAAAAGGCCATGTAGTGCATCATTGTTCTTAACATCATTCAAGTGCACTTCTGGTCGATTCTGGAGCTCAAGCCTGCTTCCAAGTGATCATATTTCGTGCATAGGACTCTTGTAAGTCTGCTAGTCCTTTCTAAATTGAGTTTAGCTTAGTATTTTAGCTAAAAGTCAAACCGTCGTAATTACGGTTTGACTTCGAGATTAGTCAACAATGGCTCAGTCATTTCTCGAATCAAAAGTAGTTATAGCTTGGTATTTATGTGGGTAATAAAACCTCAAAAGGGTTTCCCCTGATCACCACTCTAACCAGGTCAAAAGTCGAGTCAAACTTATATTTAAAAAGTCAACAGGAAGCTTAAAATGCTATTTATGCATAATTAACATTGTAGATCATATACAACCTGTTGGATCATTATTATAACTTGGTAATAACTGTACGAGCATGTCTAAACATGTTCAACCCGACAATTTCCTGTTTAGACCCGGTTCGGAACCGAAAGTCACATAGTTTGACTTTCACTCTGACTTTCAGTTCTGACCCGTTTAGGCATGTTTTAGAAATGCCTCAGAGCTTTAATTGGACTAGGTTACATGTTAGTACAACCCTCTGTGATTATACACCTTGGTTCATTAGTTATCCAATTAATATGCATGTTTCCGTTAATTGCTCATATGTTGACCATTATGCCCTTATCACCTTAAAACGTGATTTATGAAAATGTAAAAGTGTAGAAACCTTAAATACTGATATATAAACTTGTATGCAAAGTTTGACATCAGTTTGACTTGTAGATTAAGAGTTATGCTCATTATCGCAAAATTAAAGCTTTATTTTAATAAAACGGCGTAATTAGCGTATAGCCTAGTTAAGCCTACTTTTTGGTATCAAACTTAATACCCCCTGATGTAATATATTATTTTGGGAATTTTAAAGATTTTTAATTAATTTTAGGCTGAGCATAACTCATAGTCGTAGGCTTAATCCGGTAATTGTCGGTTTTGCCCTTACGGGCCATAAAATAAGTTTTACATATCTAAACGACTCCAAACCTTTTGCTACTGATCACATATGATAAATAATTTATTTTAAGCCTTCTGGAAATATAAAAAATATCAGATTTAAGTATCGAACCCGGAAATGGCCTTTAATCGCCTTATTTAGCGTTTTTAACGCATAGTATGTTTTAAAATCATATTGAACATACCCGGGTTGATACCTACTGATATTTTAGGCAAATTAGAATATTTTAACAGTAAGCAAAGTCTGATTAACTCAGACCCCGGTTTTGAGCTTTTCGGCTTATGTGAAATTACCAAAATGCCCCTACGGTGCATAGTTGGCTATAAATGATAGATTTCACATAAATACTTTAACCTACTGATATAACTTAGCAAATTGAGTATATTTTCTGATTACATCAGACCTGTAACTCAGGATTAACACATAAACTCTTTTACAACCTTTAAAATGACCAAACTACCCCTACGGGGCCTAGTTTGTGTTTAAACACATTTCGGGGATAATGAAAGACATCTTACTGATGTAACAACATATTTGAGACATAATTAACTTAGGAAACCTGTATATAGCTCTCATGAATACCCGTCACGCTTATTACGCGTACGGTTCGGTTTATGTAACAAGTTTACATAAATTAGCCGAAACGGGTCAAACCTTAACAGTTTTATCTCAAAATCCAGAATGTGAATAATAAACCCATATTAAACAAGTCTTCAAACTTGTCGGGTCTAAATCACATTCTATCCGGTCTTCGCTTAATCGTGCGTACGAACCGTATCTTTGAAACTAGCCGGTCTAAACTTAAGCTTAATTAAAGACCCGTTAGGATTCTAATAGGTTATTATAAAACCTTCGTTCCAGATTAGGAGGACCAGTAAAAGCTACGTGCATTTTGCTAATTGTGAATTATACTTGCTCAGGTAAATACTTTTAACTTATTTTCCCTATACGGGCTTGGGTTACGGTATATAGCATACCGCTTGATCGGGCATCAAATCTCCACCGTTAGGTGGGTAGTTGAATAATTTGATCAGCTCGTTTAAACAGTCTTGTTACTTAAAGCCTTTGGGGGGTTAATGACCATGTCCCGGATATCCTTGGCATCATTTTACGAAATGGCCACGACTTAAGCGCGGGGTGTGGGCGTACACCCGTCAGTGCACAAAAGAACATTGTGGTGTGTCTATTGATCTTTAACCCGGACAAGATCCGGGCTACTGAACGCACAAGGAACATGTAATTCGTTCACAAGATTATAATATTAAATAATTCTCCCAAGTTAAAAAGATTAATCTTGCCTCTGTGCATTTTAATCAAATTATAAAACATTTATGCCATGTGCATCCAAACAAATTTTTAAATCATTTTCCAAAATGAGTCAGTTGATTGTATTTACCAGTGTAAACTGACGTATTTTCCCAAAAAGACTAAATGCAGGTACTAAACGTAATTGGCTGGATTGTCTCCTTAGCATCAATAAAGAGTCTCGCAAGCTTAAGATGCCTGAAGTCTGTTGAACTATTGTTCCCATTTTATTTACGATCCTTCTGTGGATAAACTTCCGGATATTGTGACTTTGATATTACAATACTAAATTCGGTTGTATCATATTTTAAATTTGCTTCCGATGTGCATAATAATTATTGTGTTGTTTGACTATTACGTTACCAACCATGACGTCACGATACTCCCCACCGGGCCCACCGGTGACACGTGGAAATCGGGGTGTGACAGGTTGGTATCAGAGCCAACATTGAGTGAATTAAACACTAGATTTTTGGTGTTTAATCTCAATGACACAGTAGCACATTGCTTGACCTTCTGAGTCTAGACTTAACTTAGGAATATTCTAAATCCTAATCTAAGAAATTTTTACTTCCAAATTTTTATTGGATACGTCGCCAAGCGAAGAAGCCGTAATAGGAGTTCTCCACACCCAGATCCCTGAGATGCTGAGCTTCGTACCGCAGCTAGAATGAAACGAGCATCCAAGGAGAAAGCATTCAGAAATAAAATGAAGAAGAAACTCCTTTTACTGAAGATCGTTTCCTTATTAGTCCTTATAAGGACATAATTATCTTTCAGTCCCTACGAGGACAACATTTTTCCTTTCAAGTCCCGCTTAGGGCAACTTTATACTTTTATTTTTATAGTGGAATGATTAAGTTTAAACTTTCATTCTAAACAAGAAATATTAAATAAATGGAAAATAACATCTCCTTTTTGCAAGATCTACCATTATAATAAAATGACAAAATCTAAAAGGACAAGACCTAGCTTCGGGTCATATTAAGACCGGCCAAGATGGCAGTTCCTCAATTTAGATTCAGATCCTTATTAACATTTCAATTTAGAAATTGCTCTGCGTTAATTATTATAAAGAATCTTAAGAGTGAAACCTAGCCTGAGTGTCATTATAAAGACCTGGCCAAGATGGTAAGACCTGTTTAAAAGATTCGAATCCCTGTTAACATCTGAAAACGTGTTAACGCTCTTGGCAGACGTGATTCATTAAAAATCACACACGTCATTTTATATAGGATCCTTCAAAAGATTCCTAACCCAGTTTAATGATCTCTGAATCCTGGGTTTACATCATTAATTAAGATGATCATATTTTAACCATACGTGGTAACATAATGCCTACGGGCCCTGCTCATTTCCATATGAGCCAAAAGACAGTGGTAGCGATGACTCCCTGTCAGATAAAGGTAATGAACTAGGTTCAAACCTCAAATGCTTTGATTCTCTGAAATCCTAGCATATAATTTATAAATGTCCTTGTGACTAGGCCTATTGTGCCAATATACTTTCATGCTTTGATTCTCTGAAATCATAAGCTTATAATTTATAAATGTCCATGTGACCAGGCCATTGGGTGCAACTAATAAAACTGTTAATGTTTTATAATTAGGATAAATTATAATAGAAATCCTAAATATAAATGATTAATAAATTAATCAAATATGGTCTCTGTTTACCATGGTTAATGAATTCCCCTAATGGGCAATTCCGTAATAAACGTCCCTTAGAAGGGAAGTACCTACGGGCTATAGTTAATGTCCCCTGAGACTAAAGACAGTGGTAGCCTACAACTCCCTGTCAGGAAAAAGGTAATGAACTTTGATTCAAACCTTAATGCCGCGATTCTCTAAAATCATGGCTTATAAATTTAACTCGTCTACGCGACTAGGCCATTTGTGCTATAATTAACTTATGAATTAGGATTTATGATAAAAAAAATCCTGAATAAAATAAATATCCTTCTTTCCCTGTCAGTATGCGTTTTAAAAAGGGAATCTTAAAGGTGAAACCTAGCCTACGCGGCCAAGATGGTGAAGCCTACTTAAGGGATTTAGATCCTTGTTAACACCTAAGAACGTGTTAGCACTCTTGACAAATGTGATTCGAGAAAAATCACAACAGTCATCCTTATATTGGATTCTTCCAATCCCCTTATCTAACCTAGAGATTTAGGAATCATGGCTTATATCATCCTATAAGATGATCATATTATTAACATCCTTTAGTGATGTTTTGCCTGCGGGCTATAATATATTGTCCATTTGAGACATTGGCATTGTTATCTTTATGATTCCTTGTCTGAGGTGGTGAGCTATGCTCAAGCCAAAATAGTCAATATGATTAATGCAATCATGACTTATATCTTCTAATAGGATGAACCTATTATAAACATCCATTAGTGATGTTTCGCCTTTGGGCCATATTATATTGTCCATGTGTGACAAAGACATTGTGATCTTTACGATTCCCTGTCCAAGGTAGTGAGCTATGCTCAAGCCTAATAGTCTATATGATCAATGCGAGCATGACAAAAATCATCAATACGATGATTAAAACATTTTCAACATCCTTAATGATGTTTTGCTTAAGGGCTATATTATATTGTTCAATTAAGACAAGGCAATTGTAATCTTTTGTGATTCTTTGCCCAAGGGGGTGAACTATACTCAAATCCCATAGTCTATACTATCATTGCGATCCTGACTAGTATCATCAGCATGATGATCATAATATTAACATCCCTCGTAATGAAATGCCTACGGGCTATACCTTATCCTAGTGTCGGTAAGACAAAGATAATAGTGATCTTTATGATCCCCTGTTCAAAATGGTGTGATTATACCCAAACCTAATAGTCAATATGATCGATGTGATCATGACTAATATCATTAGATACGATGGTTATATATAAACATCCATTAGTGATGTTGATTGGCTTCTTTTCTGCCAAATGAATCGTCTTTCAAAACGATGACGGTTGTGGTCTATGACTCCCTGTCCAAAGGTGAAGAACCACGTTCAAACCTTGAAGCCCTAATCTAATAAGATTGCGGCTAATAAATTAAGGTCCTTGATGATAGACCATCGAGTTATGTTTTAAAGTCATTCATGACAAGCCTATGTGCTATAATTTGTCATTCGTGACAAGCTAACATATTAAATGTTAACATTCCTGGTGACATGCCTTTGTGCCAGATTTGATAAATGTCCTTATGACAAGGCCGTCTGTGCCATATCTAAATGACCTTTGCGACAAGGCCTTCGTGCCGTATAATCATTTATGTCCTTCATGACTGGGCTTTATGCCATATTTTTCTACGTCCAGCGAGACAGGCTTCTATGCCATATATGTATATATATATATATATAATAAAAGTCTTGTAAGGCTAGCCTTTGAGCTATTTATAATCGTCCTTGTGACATTATGGTCCCCTGTCAAGCAAGTATTGGACTCGCTCCAAACCTTGAATGAAATTGATAGTCCTCTTGTGACCTAAGCTAAATGTAATAGATATACATTCAAATAGCATTCATTAAGAATGTTCGGGACATAATGGCCTATACGGTTCGTGGATGCCGTGGCTAATCAATGTCAGGTTATCAAGATGATGACTGATAATGGTTTAATTTGGTATTTAGTACCAAGTTTTGAGTATGGAAAACTCGGAAGAGATAGGCAATAGTCGCGATTCTATTAAAGCGACAAAAGCAAGTAAAGTCTCAAACGTAAACCCCAACATTTTTGGAGTTAATCTCCAAGTGGTGGTTAACGCAACAGTTGGAAAGGTTATGGGAAAAGGTCATGAGACAATCCAAAGAGCCGAATGCTTCTCGCTCTAAATCTCATTCAAAACCATGTTTAATTGCTCATGAGGAGAGCTATGTTCACACTTCAAATATGAAGGATGAACCAAAGAAGGAGGATAACTCCCAGAAATCTGAGAAAGAGAGCAAGTACAGGCTTAATAAAAAGCAACGAAAGTTCAGTAAGAAGCCTGTATACCTCAGAGACTGCTTCAGCATTTTTAGATGGATGTTTTATATCCATTAGGAATTTTTTTTTCCAATGTCCTAGTTCCGTTAAATATAAGGACTCAATATAGTGATAAAAAAAATATTGTGGGTGATAAGAAGCAATTAATTATCAAGACTCCTTATGAGACAACTCTTATAATTACATGTATTTGTACGATTAATTAATATTAAACATAAAAAAATGGTGGAACTGGCCGTCCTCGGAATCGAACCTGGGTCTAGGCCACACCCTTTCGCGCGCCTAGCCAACTGTGAAATTTCCATCTAGATTAAATATAAGCACATGTACAATAACTTCCTTATTTCTTCTATAAGTCACCTACTCATCCTCATTGTGTTGACTAAGTATTAGAATCCAAGATTTTACCTCTATGTTTTAGTTACTCTTGGCTTGCTTATGTTGACTAAACACTAGAAAGGACCTTATTAGAAAAACCTAGTATCCGTTTCGCGAAAAGGGAAAAGACGGAATAAGAATTTTCTGACTCTCGCCATAAAAGTTTTAGACAGTCGACAGTATGTCGCAAATTTTAATTCATTGGCTGAGATAGTACCCTATTCAGTATACCCAAAAATCTAAGCTTAAAGCACATAATTATTAGTGGTTTGACTGCTAAGAGATACGTTTGGGTTCGGATGCTAATAAGTCTCTCATAAGATCTTAAGCTTAGCAAACTTTTATTATTATCCACAAGGTATAACTACCAAGGAAACCATAGTAACCGATTCTTCTAGTATCGGCAAGGAATCTTTCCGAAAAATCTAAGAGTACTCTTTCTTCGCATAGAGTACGACAACATATGTTATTTTAATTATTTTTCTCATTGTTTTTCTATCGCCTGCGAATGCCAAACTATGTTTGATAAAAGTGCCATATGAGGACTGGCGTATCCTAGTGTGTCCCATAGATTACTTCCATGCCTGATCAGCATGGAGGTTTAATACATGGAACCCCTAAGATATCCCAATGATCATATTGAACTAAAGTTGACTAGTAGTATTCAAAGAAGATATCCAGAATGGAATTGTCCAAGTAAATGTTCCAGATTAAGGAATTCGTGGACTAGTAACATAAAGGTGTCACTTATTTGACACAAGCAATGACGGATGAACTGGAGTCTGAGATATAGAAATCTCTGTAACCTCCTTATCTTAACTATCTTCTCCTAAGATTACCCTGGTTACCCATGAGGGGCAGGTAGGAGTAAGATCTATATCTCATTTAAAGGCTGTATTATTATGAAATCTCCAAGACGGCTAGTACCGTCATTGGAAGAATCGAAACCCTGATAACTAAGTTTTAAAATAGAGGGTTCACATAGCCTAGCTCGAAACTTCGATAGTTTAATATTGTTAAATAAGAAAGACGGTTCATCTTGCTTATGCATTATTTACCGCAACCCTAAATAGGCAATGATTAAAAATTGCCAACAGCTGCCCTGAATCGTCGACTTGTTCGACTAACTACAAGGATCAGCTAACCATTAAAAAATTTGTTAAGTAGTGGTTGGAATAACCATCTCACCTTAAGATAAGCATTCTATAATAGTTGATATGCAAGCATCAAGGCTGCTCCCTAGGAGACCTTGTAAAGATAAAATGATAAACATCTATTGTAGGGGCCTTAGATTGGTAAGTTCAATTACCAGGATCTGAGGGCAAATTGTTGGTGGACAGGCTTGAAAAAGTCTGTGGCCACCTATGTAGCTAAATGCTTGACATGTGTGCAAGTCAAAGCCGAGCATCAGAAACCGTCAGGCTTGCTGCAACAGCCTGAACTTCCTACGTGGAAGTGGGAAATGGTAACTACGAATTTGTCACCAAGTTACCTAAGACAAGGGAAAGGAAATGATACAATATGGGTTATAGTTGATAGACTGACTAAGTCAGCACATTTCCTACCCATTAAGGAGACTTATAGCTCCGACATGTTAGCCCAGTTGTACGTTGATAAGATTGTAGCCTTGCATGGCATACCTGTGCCTATTATCTCTGACCGAGATACTAGATACACGTCACATTTTTGGAAGAGTTTCCAACAATCTTTGGGCACACGTTTGAATTTTAGTACGGCTTATCGTCCTCAGACTGACGGTCAGAGTGAGCGTACTATTCAAACGTTGGAAGACATGCTACGTGCATGTGCGATTGATTTGGGTGGTAGTTGGGATAAGAACCTACCATTAATCGAATTCTCCTACAACAATAGCTACCATACCAGCATTAAGGCTGCGCCTTTCGAGGCATTATACGGTAGAAAGTGTAGATCGCCCGTTTGTTGGGCGGAAGTTGGAGATGTCCAGTTATCAGGACCAGAGATCGTGTTCGAAACGACGGACAAGATTGTCCAGATTCGTGACCATCTCAAAGCTGCCCGGGATAGGCAGAAGAGTTACGCTGATCCTAAGCGTAAGGATTTTCACTTCGAAGTAGGTGACAAAGTCCTACTTAAAGTGTCACCCTGGAAGGGAGTGATGCGTTTTGGTAAGAAAGGCAAGCTAAGCCCGAGATACATAGGACCTTTCGAGGTTATCGAACGTGTCGGGTCAGTTGCCTATAAGTTAAACTTACCAGAAAAGCTCAGTGGAATTCACAATGTGTTCCACATCTGCAATCTGAAAAAGTGTTTCGGTGACGAATCACTGGTAATACCGCATACAGATGTGCATATAGATGAGAGCTTAAAGTTTGTGGAAAAACCTTTGTCGATTGAAGATCGACGGGTAAAGAAGCTTCGAAGGAAGCACGTACCTATTGTAAAGGTCAAATGGGATGCTCGGAGAGGTCCCGAATACACGTGGGAAGTTGAATCCACGATGAAAGAAAAGTACCCTTACTTATTTCAGTAAATCTCGGGTCGAGATTTATTTTAAGGGGGTGAGGATGTAACACCTCAAAAATTCACGTCCTATAAAGTGTTGACACGTGTCATAAAGTTTGAACGTGTGAAAGAATGTTAAAAAAAAGGACTAAAGTTGACAAACATGGAAAGTATGTGATTATACGGGTTTTAAATGTCAACAGTGAATAAATATACTTCATAATAACCCTACATGATGTTTATAACATCAAACGAATAAAATGGATCATACGAAGCAAAAAGTGAGAGATTACAAACTACAGGGGTTAAATGTGTCAACATGTTTAAAGATATACCTCTGAGTGACCTTTGACAAACCCGAAGCTTTGTAAATGTTAATTATGCTCACTAGAATGCACGATATAAATTTCATAAAGTTTCGTTATCGTATGAGAAAGTTATGATCAAATTCGTGTGCGAGGGGTTAAAGTGCAAACGTTGAAAATTAAGACTTTTCGGGTTAACCGGAAGTGTTCAGGGACTTGGCAAAGTGGGTATAAGTCCTAAAACCCTTGTGGGTAAATATAAGGGGGTCAAAATGCAAGAAATAACCTTGGTTGCCCTTTCGATGAACCAAGGGTCAACTTTGCAATAAATAGCAAATCAAAAATCTGATTCGCAGGCCCAGGCGGCCCGCGTGAGGATAAGCGAAACGGGAGGCGGGCCGCGTCAGGCCGCCAGATGCAGAAAACGGGGACAGACCCCTGGAAACGCGCAGAACCGATCTTTAAACGACATTAATGCAATGTGGGCGACCCCTAAACAGTCCTAGACACTAGGAACACCTGTTGGATGGTTGTGGTCAGCTGATAGACTTGTGTGTCCAAGAATTGTGGTGGAATTTTCACTATAAAAGGCCATGTAGTGCATCATTGTTCTTAACATCATTCAAGTGCACTTCTGGTCGATTCTGGAGCTCAAGCCTGCTTCCAAGTGATCATATTTCGTGCATAGGACTCTTGTAAGTCTGCTAGTCCTTTCTAAATTGAGTTTAGCTTAGTATTTTAGCTAAAAGTCAAACCGTCGTAATTACGGTTTGACTTCGAGATTAGTCAACAATGGCTCAGTCATTTCTCGAATCAAAAGTAGTTATAGCTTGGTATTTATGTGGGTAATAAAACCTCAAAAGGGTTTCCCCTGATCACCACTCTAACCAGGTCAAAAGTCGAGTCAAACTTATATTTAAAAAGTCAACAGGAAGCTTAAAATGCTATTTATGCATAATTAACATTGTAGATCATATACAACCTGTTGGATCATTATTATAACTTGGTAATAACTGTACGAGCATGTCTAAACATGTTCAACCCGACAATTTCCTGTTTAGACCCGGTTCGGAACCGAAAGTCACATAGTTTGACTTTCACTCTGACTTTCAGTTCTGACCCGTTTAGGCATGTTTTAGAAATGCCTCAGAGCTTTAATTGGACTAGGTTACATGTTAGTACAACCCTCTGTGATTATACACCTTGGTTCATTAGTTATCCAATTAATATGCATGTTTCCGTTAATTGCTCATATGTTGACCATTATGCCCTTATCACCTTAAAACGTGATTTATGAAAATGTAAAAGTGTAGAAACCTTAAATACTGATATATAAACTTGTATGCAAAGTTTGACATCAGTTTGACTTGTAGATTAAGAGTTATGCTCATTATCGCAAAATTAAAGCTTTATTTTAATAAAACGGCGTAATTAGCGTATAGCCTAGTTAAGCCTACTTTTTGGTATCAAACTTAATACCCCCTGATGTAATATTTTATTTTGGGAATTTTAAAGATTTTTAATTAATTTTAGGCTGAGCATAACTCATAGTCGTAGGCTTAATCCGGTAATTGTCGGTTTTGCCCTTACGGGCCATAAAATGAGTTTTACATATCTAAACGACTCCAAACCTTTTGCTACTGATCACATATGATAAATAAATTATTTTAAGCCTTCTGGAAATATAAAAAATATCAGATTTAAGTATCGAACCCGGAAATGGCCTTTAATCGCCTTATTTAGCGTTTTTAACGCATAGTATGTTTTAAAATCATATTGAACATACCCGGGTTGATACCTACTGATATTTTAGGCAAATTAGAATATTTTAACAGTAAGCAAAGGCTGATTAACTCAGACCCCGGTTTTGAGCTTTTCGGCTTATGTGAACTTACCAAAATGCCCCTACGGTGCATAGTTGGCTATAAATGATAGATTTCACATAAATACTTTAACCTACTGATATAACTTAGCAAATTGAGTATATTTGCTGATTACATCAGACCTGTAACTCAGGATTAACACATAAACTCTTTTACAACCTTTAAAATGACCAAACTACCCCTACGGGGCCTAGTTTGTGTTTAAACACATTTCGGGCATAATGAAAGACATCTTACTGATGTCACAACATATTTGAGACATAATTAACTTAAGAAACCTGTATATAGCTCTCATGAATACCCGTCACGCTTATTACGCATACGGTTCGGTTTATGTAACAAGTTTACATAAATTAGCCGAAACGGGTCAAACCTTAATAGTTTTATCTCTAAATCTAGAATGTGAATAATAAACCCATATTAAATAAGTCTTCAAACTTGTCGGGTATAAATCACATTCTATCCGGTCTTCGCTTAATCGTGCGTACGAACCGTATCTTTGAAACTAGCCGGTCTAAACTTAAGCTTAATTAAAGACCTGTTAGGATTCTAATAGGTTATTATAAAACCTTCGTTCCAGATTAGGAGGACCAGTAAAAGCTACGTGCATTTTGCTAATTGTGAATTATACTTTCTCAGGCAAATACTTTTAACTTATTTTCCCTATACGGGCTTGGGTTACGGTATATAGCATACCGCTTGATCGGGCATCAAATCTCCACCGTTAGGTGGGTAGTTGAATAATTTGATCGGCTCGTTTAAACAGTCTTGTTACTTAAAGCCTTTGGGGGATTAATGACCATGTCCCGGATATCCTTGGCATCATTTTACGAAATGGCCACGACTTAAGCGCGGGGTGTGGGCGTACACCCGTCAGTGCACAAAAGAACATTGTGGTGTGTCTATTGATCTTTAACCCGGACAAGATCCGGGCTACTGAACGCACAAGGAACATGTAATTCGTTCACAAGATTATAATATTAAATAATTCTCCCAAGTTAAAAAGATTAATCTTGCCTCTGTGCATTTTAATCAAATTATAAAACATTTATGCCATGTGCATCCAAACAAATTTTTAAATCATTTTCCAAAATGAGTCAGTTGATTGTATTTACCAGTGTAAACTGACGTATTTTCCCAAAAAGACTAAATGCAGGTACTAAACGTAATTGGCTGGATTGTCTCCTTAGCATCAATAAAGAGTCTCGCAAGCTTAAGATGCCTGAAGTCTGTTGAACTATTGTTCCCATTTTATTTACGATCCTTCTGTGGATAAACTTCCGGATATTGTGACTTTGATATTACAATACTAAATTCGGTTGTATCATATTTTAAATTTGCTTCCGCTATGCATAATAATTATTGTGTTGTTTGACTATTACGTTACCAACCATGACGTCACGATACTCCCCACCGGGCCCACCGGTGACACGTGGAAATCGGGGTGTGACATATACATACGCACACGTCATCTAGACAAAGAACTTAGGACTAATCCTAATTTATTTTATTTTGCTCTTTATTGTTTTTCTTTGTTGTTCTTTGTTATTTTGACAGGTTCAACAAAATGCCACCAAGGTTCAGAAGAGGAGGACGAGGCAAGGCGCCATTCACCAGCCATGATCACGAGGCCGGACCTTCCCACCGGCGAACTTCGTCTGTTACAATGAGCACAAGTCCTCAGGAAGACTGGAGGACCTATCTGGAGCCCGCGAGGTGATCGGTCTCGCTAAGTTCATCACCCTCCTACCACCATTCCTTCGGGTCGCAGTCGGAGAATGAGCCCAATGATTCTCATCACTCTTACCTACCACTGCAGCAGTCGGGGTCGTACCACGCGTTTGAAGACCCGACCCCATATTTTCAGAGTCGGTTTAACCCAGCAAATCAGATTGAAGAACCAATAGGCCATAACCCATTGGGCCCTGAAGACCATTTCCCTGAAGCTCAGGGCATGGATATGGATGATGACCCAGATCCTGCCGAACCACCATCTGGGACACCGACTCACCCTATCGAAATTTCAGATGGGTCATCTTTCCATGGATCACCCTATCGTGGTCCAGATAGTTATGAGGCAAGATTTGCCCAATACGATTGGGTATTTACTCCCTCCTACCATTCAGCACCCCAGCAGCAGCAGGATCCCTCTGAGTGTAACACCCCGTGTTTTCGGGAAGTCAAAGTCAAAGTCAAGGTCAAAGTCAACGACCGATTTCGCGCAACCGACTAGTAATAGATTTCTTTTATTGTAGCTATTATGTGGAGTAAGTGTCTATAATTGCAATAAATCGACGTATGTTAATCGCTATTCAATCGACCCACGAATGTGCACTATAGGCAGTAACAATGTGATAAAGATAACTAATTGATAATCAAACGATGCTAATCAAATTGACATCGAATCGTGATACGAACCGCAACTCGACTTACGAAATTTGGCTGTTATACGTGTGTGTGTGCCTTATGTGTCACTTGTGCATGTTTATTTACGTTGTGTTGTGGGAATCAATCGAAAACTTGAAATGCAATCGAACTCAATCGACATCGAACTCGAATCACAATCGAACTATGATAATTAGTGGAGAAGAGACAGTGCTCGATATGAAGTAGTTGGGACTAAAAGTAATTTGACTAGGAAACCCTATCGTATCGAACCGCTCGCAATCGAAATCGAAACATCAAAAATCGTCGCATCAAACACTCGAATCAAGTGCCATCCGGTCATCCGACCGGATAGCCACTCGTCCATGAGTCAGGTGCCATCCGACCGAGATGTCATCCGACCGGATAGTCATCCGGGCGGTGTGCCATCCAACTGGACAGCACTTTCCTCTTTTGGAATCCTATAAATACCAATGCCACACTCTAAACTTTCTACTTTTGGAAACCTGTCCGAACAGCACGCACTCCTCATCCTTTTCTCAAATTTCTCTCGATTCCGGTAAGATCTCGTCCTAAATCTTGTACTTTCTTGATCTACACGCACTCCTACACCTTTCTATCTTTTAAATCTTAACTTTTAACCGTGAAATCACTAGATTTCAGGTATTCTAGGATGACGTCATCATGTGTTCTTGAAGAACTTCATGTTTTGACTTCAATCCACCAAGAACAACCTAGATCTAACCGATTTCCACACAAATACACAGAGTTCTTGTAGAGATCTCAACATAAACAAGGTGAAAAAGGATTGAAAGATGGTTTCTAACTTTCTTTCAACTCTTTTACACTCAATACACTCAAAACCGATAGAATCGGACTTTGTTCTAGTCTCCTACTCACTCTTAGTGTTGTACTAGTCCAAGATCCGGATTCTACTCACTAGACCACCGATTTCGGGTTAAACAAGAACAACCGTCTTGAGCCGATAACCGGCCGAACTAGGGTGATTCCTGGTCGGTTTGGTCACGCGGGTCAAAATGGAGTTCTGTTGGCTAACACATTGTCAACACGTCTCGATAAAACGACAAGCAATCAAAACAACCAAGTGTAGGATGAACGGAACAATCGGAACGGAATGCTGTCCTACCGGATTACTGTCCGAACGGATAAGCCACCCGAACGGATTGCTGTCCGAACGGATAACACCTTGGGTCCCACACCTCATCTGAAGTTTGAGTATCGAACGAATTACCATCCGATCAGATTACCATCCGACCGGATTACTCTTCGGATCATGAGATACTAGGACTTTAATGACTTAAACAATTTTCAACATGTTCATTAACAGAGTTGCCACCCGGTCGAATGGACATTCGACCGAGTGACTCTTCTACTATGAACTGTTCTCACTAAGTAACCTCATCACTCAGGTCGCCGTCCGACCGGACTACCGTCCGACCGGATGACCATCCGAACGGATTGTCATCCGCACGACTGACCATCCGATCGACCGACTTGAAGGATAGAGATACTTCAATGTTTTCAAAATGCTACAACGAAAACTTCAAAAGTCAAGCCATCATACACAAACACATTCATCTCATAGGAAGAAACAATCCACTCGAATAGTCATCCAACTGGACTACCGTCCGACCGGATGACCATCCGAATGGATTGTTATCCGCACGGATTGCTGTCCGATCGGATTACCATCCGACCGACTTGCTGTCCGACCCACTCACACTTTGTATCGTTTTACGCGTCACTTATCGTTATGCTATCGAATCCATTCAGGCTAACTTTACTCGCTAAGCGCTCCCTTCAATCCATCAACCGCTATGAGTATACTCGATCCCTTTTTGCTTTATGCACTTTTGGGTGTTACATACGTCACGAATATTCAAATCACAATCAACACACTACTCAATACTATTTGAACGCTAACCATTAATGCATGTTATACGTGGCTTATGAATGCTTGTTTGTTATGTTTACACATGGAATGTTGTCTACCTGCCTTAGCAACGATAGTACTATAGTTTGGACTCAGCACCCGTTCGCGGGGGTTGTTAAGGATCATTACTTGCATGGATTACGGTGGTAATCATGTATTGCGAACTGCATTTGGCAGTCAACCCGCAGTCATTGGTATCGATGGATCTATGTTGATAACTAACGTGCTTCATTTCACTATGTGTACGTGCTGGTTATGCGTAAACGAATTTGAACTTTATATGCTATATCAAACTTGTATGCTCACCTTTACATTATATGTATTGACTTTATTTTAACGTATGTGACAGGTGCTTAGGATGCACATCTGGTAGGAATTTGAAGCTAGAATAAAGCTTTAGAGCCCAACAAATAGTTGTCTGTAGTAAATGAATCAAGGGTCTCTAGAAGCAGATAAACAATTGTTCTATTTAAATCTGAGTTGTCGGAACAGAATTATTTGCCTAGATTTTTTTATCTGTAATAATTTGGTTACTGTTTGAGACATGGTGACGTGTGCGTATATATACATAATTTTGCAATGAAATTACACACGATTTGGTTTTAAATTTTTAAAAGTGATTATTACTTTTACATCAAAACACACACGAAAGAGGCAAGTGTACCCCGTCACATATGTAGTAAAGTATCGGTAAGAACCAAGTATCGATCCAAGGAAATGGGCGGAGGAATAATACTAGACCTTTGTCACTAAACTACCGGTAAAAACATAAGTTGTTTGATTTTTAAATAAACTAAAGTAAGCATAGACAAATACTTATAAAAACATAATAGAAAATAGATATATAGCCTTGCTTAATACACAACCAAAGCATGTCAACTAAGTAGGTTTTGGCACTAGAAGCATTTGATCAATTCTCCAATTTCAAGACAATTAGTATCCCTTTCGGGAATCCTAACATGACAATCATTCGGAAAGTTAAAACGATAAACACACTTTAACCACCTAAAATTGTTCTTTAACGTGCAATTGATAAATGTCTATGAAAATCTCTTAAAAATAAGTTAGTCAGCCGTTAGGATTTTTCTAACCTCACTTAATCAAGGAAAGCGACACCGATAAACACAATGCAACCACCGAGACAAGCATAAACTAGATTAAATCACAACCGAGTTCATTTTACAAATCTTGAACATAAATTCACCAAGATAGCAATTTTGGCCTAAACTACTAACTAAGCTAACAAATCATGGCAAGAATTTATAACGACACCATCTAACCCGTTTAGGTCCTTACGTGACGGCAAGCTCTCTTGATTAACAATAATTACGTTTTATTAAATCACTAACCATTTCTAGTATCATGATGCACACATTTAAACCAAGCTAAACTAGTTAACCAAGTTCAAAGTTTACTAATACAAGATTAATTAAGCTTCATTTTTCAACTATCTTAACTAACCATATACCAATCATCCAACACAATTACTTATAATCAAGAAATCAATATCAATAACAAGGTTGCAAACTAATCATCAAAGATAAACATAGAAAATACTTCCAAATGTCATTACAAACAAAGATTAACACACTAATGGTTATAATCAAGCAAGGGATTGTTGTGTTTTTGCCCAAAGGCTACAATAATACATAAACATTAATCTAAATGCTTGAAAGATTAACAAAATCATGGAAAGATTAGAAAACCAAACCATAAAAAAGCATAAGATTAAGGATTCGGATAGTAATGGAGCTAAACGGCACAATGTGGCTTGAATCCGGGTCAAAAGCATAGCCTCCGGAGCCTGTAAAATCGCCTGTGAAGCTCCCAAAATTCCAGAATGTCGAACAGAATGTTTCTGTTCTGTTTTTATATAAATTCGGTTTCACACGGTCGTTCTCCCTGTTGCACGACCGTGCACTTTAAGCAATTATTGGAGGATGGTGCACCATACTGCATGACGTCATCAGATCTTTGACCGGATTCGATTTCGCACGACCGTTCTTGATATGGAACGACCGTGCGTTTCTGGGATCATGTTGCACGGATAGTCGCACTAGTCGTTCAGTTCCGAGGTTTGGCTGGATCATTGGATCCGCACGGGGTGCAAAATGTGGAACGCCCGTGCATCACCGGGATGGCCTTGAATTCCTTGCACGCCGAGTTGCACGTTCGTTCACTGCCGGGCTGGCTTTCACTTGTCAGATATGCACGGTCGTGCATCAGGTCGCACGACCGTTCCATTTGCCCAGGTCAGTTTTCTAACAGAATGTTCGCAGCTTCGTCGTTTTGTCCGGAAAGTCCTCGTTTTTGTTATCATCTTGTCTGGTATGCTGTTTTAGGCCTGTAAACAAAAGTGCAGATGATTAAG
Source organism: Helianthus tuberosus (assembly GCA_030545235.1). Lineage (NCBI taxonomy): Eukaryota > Viridiplantae > Streptophyta > Magnoliopsida > Asterales > Asteraceae > Helianthus > Helianthus tuberosus. Next base: position 45,590 of record JARYGA010028647.1, read on the forward strand.
CATCCGAATGACGGTTTTACGGCCAAAAACGCATAAAATAGGGGTAAAACGGGGGACTAAAATATGTGTAAATTAGCGAATATCACATGGTATGGGACATGTTATTAAAATTGAATAGTAATGATAATTGTTATGGAAACTTCTTGACAATCTGTTTCGCTCAGTGCCATGCCCTGATGATTCCGCCATCGGTTGGGGTGTGACAGATTGGTATCAGAGCCATAACTATAGGGAATTAGGCAAGACACGACCTAGTCCGGGTCGATGTCTCAGAGACCTAGTCTATAGTTAGGAACCAACAGACTGACTTGTGCATATCCGGTAGGGATTATGTATGAGCTTGTCTCTCGATATTCACGCTTATGCTACACTATCACTACACTCAAATTTTCAACCATGAAAGAGTAACTAAGTCGAGATTAGGTGTGAAAACCGCAAACTCTCGACTAAGATTGCTTGATCAACTCGCATTTTATTCACAAACGGGGAAAATTATGCCAAATCAGGAGTGAAATCCGTATTTTGATGAATAATCTCCTCTATTTTATTAAAACAGGGACGGAGTTGTTAAGATAGGGGTGAAACCCTGACCTTGACAACTTGTTCCGCTCATTTTACAAAACTCTCACCAAGGTCTCAACGAACTCCTACGATCTGAAGTCACAATAAGACTAACGGGATGCATGCCAAACGCCCAAGAATCGAGGCCGAAGCACGAACCTGAAGGTTAAAAGTGCACAACGGATTCTCATGGATAGTTGAACCACCTTGGATAGTCGAAGTCTAATAGCCGCAGACGATCCATTTCTCGATTTTATGTGTCATAACTCGTTGATTTTATGTGTTTTTATGTGCGTTTACCTGTTTATGTGCTTAAATTTTGAAAGGTTTATTCGATTTATGCCTTACTTCGATCGACACACACGACTCGCACTGTATTTCTATCTCGAAACGCCAACAAATCTCTAAATTTTGGACGATCCTATGCTATGATATACGTTAATACTACACTACTCGACATACTAGGCGCGACCGCCATATTCGAACGCTCGCAAACTTTAAATGATAGGTTTCTGTATTCTGACTACCTCTTAAATGATAAAGGAACACACATAATCATAAGAAGGTGGATACACGCAAAATATGTGCTTAGGTGAGTTATGTGCTTATGTGCCTATGTGCTTATGTGCCTATGTGATCCTGTGCCTTACGTAATTATGTGCTTCTATGTTTATGCAAATCTGTGGTTATATGTAGTTACATGACTGTGTTCCTGAGCTTTAGAAAACGTTAGATGTGTGAGGTGAGATTCGAATACATTGTGTTGAGTCCTGTGACGATGTCTGTTGCAGACAATGTCATCTGGATCCCGTCACACACCACTTTCTCGTCGAGAACTGAGAGACAAACGTCTGGCTGCTATTATCGCTAAACAAGTAGCAAAGGCCGTGAGTGATCTCTACGAGAACGTCAGCAAATCATCTGAGGAGTCGAGAACCGAGGCTCCTAAAGCTACCGCCAAAGCCTTCAATTTCAAGCAATTCAAGTCTTGTGGGCCAAAAGAATTCACCGGTGAGGAAGGTCCTACTGCATTATTCCAATGGTTTGATTCCATTGAGGTCACTCTTCGACAGAGCGGTTGCCCTGATGAACTTCGTACTCTGAATGCTACCGGCGTTTTCCAGTCCCGCGCATTAGACTGGTGGACGGCCGAGAGAAACAAGCGAGGGAATGATGCAGCCTACGGTCTATCGTGGGACGAACTCAAGGAAGTCATGCTAGAAGAATTATGCCCTCCTTATGAACGTCAGAAGCTAGAGGATGAATTTTGGAGCATACATCAACATGAGGGTGACAATGCTGCACTCACTGCTCGTTTTAAGCAACTCAGCATCATCTGCCCTGATCAAGTCAAGACCCCGGAGATAATGATAAAGAAGTACATCTGAGCCCTGCCCGACTACGTTGCTGATTTCATGCATGCGGCTAAGACTAAGACGATTGAAGAAACTTATCTGCTGGCCACTGAAATCAATGACAAACGGGTCAAGGCTAGTTTCTGGGATAAAACTTTGAAGCACCTGCATCAAGCTACCTCTGCCGCACCAACTGCTGAAACCACCATATCGAACAACAAAAGGAAGAACAAGAGGAAGAACAGCTCCAGCAACAAGAACTGTGCGATCACTACTGCACCAATTCAAGCTGTACTAGCCCAATAGCGTCAAGTAGCGGCGCCTATGGCAAATGCACCGCTTGCTAAGCGTGCATACACTGGGCCACACCCACTTTGCCCTACTTGTAGCTACCACCACCCGACTACCATTGCTTGCCCTTTCTGTGCTCATTGCAACATGTACGGCCACTTCACTACCAACTGCCGTGCTCGACAAGCTCCTGCTCATCAATCTCTACTCACCGCTCCTCAGGGTCAACAAGCTCCTCCGACACCCGCGATCAACGCCAGAGTTTGCTTCGCATGTGGCGATCCTTGCCATTTCGTCAACATGTGCCCAAACAGGGTCGTGAAACAAGAGCCCCAGCAGCAGCAGCCTCAGCAGCAGCAACACCAGCAACACCAGCAACATCAGCAACAAGCAGCACGAGCACGAACCTTCAACATCAACGTGCGTCAAGCCCAAGCCGACAACAAGGTGGTCAATGGTACGTTCCTTGTGAATGGTATTTATGCTTCATGTTTGTTTGATACTGGAGCCGATAATTGCTTTGTATCGTTCGAATTCGAGAAACTCCTTAGTCATAAGTGCTCTCATCTCTCCTCAACGTTCAAAGTTGAAGTCGCTACGGGAAGAACTGTCGCCGTAAATTCTGTGCTTCGTGATTGTACTCTCGAGCTCAACAATCACATCTTTCCAATCCACCTCATTCCGATGCAACTCGGAAGTTTTGATGTCATAATAGGCATGGACTTTCTTCGCGAAAACCATGCTGAAGTGGTGTGCTTCGACAAGATGATTCGATTCTCGCTCGTGAATGGTGATTTATTATGTGTCTACGGTGAAACTACTTCGAAAGGTCTCAAACTCATGTCGTGTGTCCAAGCTAGAAAGTATCTCCGCAAGGAATACAGAGCTTTCTTGGCTAACATTGTAGTAGCAGAGAAGGAAAAGAAAGAGAAGAAGGAAGTGAAATATGTTCATGTGGTTCGTGAATTTCCTCATGTGATCCCTGACGATCTTCCAGGTCTACCACCAAGTCGTGATATCGACTTTCGTATCGACCTCATTCCTGGAGCCAACCCTATTGCCAAAGCTCCCTATCGACTCGCGCCGTCCGAAATGCGTGAACTTTCAAACCAACTCCAGGGATTACTTGATAAAGGCTTCATTCGCCCGAGCACCTCTCCTTGGGGCGCGCCGGTCCTTTTCGTCAAAAAGAAGGATGGGTCGTTCAGGATGTGCATCGACTATCGAGAATTGAATAAGTTAACTATCAAGAACCGCTATCCCCTACCTCGCATCGATGATTTGTTCGATCAGCTACAAGGTGCTACATGCTTTTCAAAGATCGATCTACATTCAGGCTATCACCAACTACGCATACAAGAGGAGGATATACCCAAAACCGCATTTCTCACCCGATACGGCCATTACGAATTTGTTGTTATGCCTTTTGGTCTAACCAACGCTCCCGCGGTTTTCATGGATCTTATGAATCGCGTGTGTAAACCATATCTCGACCGTTTCGTCATCGTATTCATCGACGATGTCTTGATCTATTCCAAATCGAAGGCCGAACATGCGCAACATCTACGTTTGGTTCTCGAGCTACTCTAGGGGAATCGACTCTACGCCAAGTTCTCCAAGTGTGAATTTTGGCTGGGGGAAGTTCAGTTTCTGGGTCACATTGTCAATAGTCAGGGTATTCATGTCGATCCTGCGAAGATTGAAGCTGTCAAGAGTTGGGTTACACCCAAGAACCCTTCAGAAGTCCGTTCTTTCCTTGGATTGGCGGGCTATTATCGACGATTTATCGAAGGATTCTCAAAGATCGCTGTACCACTTACCACTCTCACGCATAAAGACCAGCCTTTTGTTTGGGGAACTAAACAAGAGACTGCTTTCCAAACCCTTAAACACAAGCTTTGCAATGCTCCTATTCTCACATTGCCCGATGGAAACAACGATTTCATTGTCTATTGTGATGCTTCCAACCTTGGTCTTGGTTGTGTCCTTATGCACCGGGACAAGGTTATAGCTTACGCATCTCGTCAGCTCAAAATCCACGAGAAGAACTATACAACCCATGACCTCGAGCTAGGCGCAGTTGTTTTTGCATTAAAGATTTGGCGACACTACCTGTATGGTACCAAGTGTACGATCTTCACCTATCATAGGAGCCTACAACACTTCTTTAATAAGAAGGAACTTAATATGCGTCAACGTCGATGGGTAGAACTTCTCAACGACTATGACTGTGAGATTCGTTATCACCCAGGCAAAGCAAATGTTGTTGCCGACGCACTCAGCAGACGGAACTATCTGCTTAGCACTCGTAATGTTCAAGCCCAATACGATCTCGAAACCCTCATCCGCGAAGCTCAGCATGCATGTTTTAACGAAATCACTCTGAAGAAAGAAAGAATCTACCACGATGGAGCCCAGCTTGTGAGCAAGTCGAATGGGATATTCCATTTTCTGGACCGAATTTGGATCCCTAAACGGACCGATTTGCGACAGATTCTGATGGACGAAGCCCACAAATCCCGGTATTCTATTCATTCCGGTGCCGAAAAAATGTACCAGGATCTTCGTTATAAGTACTGGTGGCCGGGCATGAAAAGGGATATTGCTCTCTATGTTGGAAAATGCCTGACCTGTGCAAGAGTCAAGGCTGAACATCAAAGACCCTCTGCTTACTCGAACAACCACCAATTCCCATGTGGAAGTGGGAGAGTATAGCTATGGACTTCGTAACCAAGCTACCACACACGTCATCAGGTCACGACAGCATTTGGGTTGTGGTTGACCGTTTGACCAAATCAGCTCACTTTTTGCCAATACGGGAAGACTACAAGGTAGAACGATTAGCCCGAATCTACACCGGCGAGATCATTTGTAATCATGGGATGCCTCGCGACATCATATCTGATCGTGATGCTCGGTTTACCTCACGACTGTAGGAAATGTTTCAAACGGCACTCGGTACATCGCTTAATCTAAGTACCGCTTTCCACCCTCAAACCGACGGTCAGACTGAAAGAACGATTCGTACTCTTGAAGACATGCTCCGTTCGTGTGTCATAGACTTCGGTGGTAATTGGGATAAATACCTGCCACTAGTCGAATTCTCCTATAACAACAGCTATCATTCTAGCATTCAAATGGCACCATTCGAGGCTTTATACAGAAGAAGATGTCGATCGCCAATTGTATGGCACGAGATCGGTCATTCGCAACTAACCGGTCCTGAGCTATTACAAGAAACGACAGATAGAATTTTCCAAATTCGAGACAACCTGGTGAAAGCTGGGAATCGACAGAAAAGTTATGCCGATAAACGACGCAAGCCCCTTGAATTTGAAGTTGGTGACTACGTACTCCTAAAGGTATCACCTTGGAAGGGTGTGGTCCGATTCAGCAAGAAAGGGAAGCTCGCGCCTCGATATGTTGGACCTTTTAAGATTCTGGAAAGGATCGGAAAAGTCGCCTACAGACTCGAACTACCGGAAGAACTTAGTAACGTCCACCCGACTTTCCACGTGTCTAACCTCCGAAAGTGCCTAGCCGATCATGATTTATATGTTCCACTCGATGACCTCCAGGTAAACGAAACACTACACTTCGTGGAAAAGCCTGTCGAAATCATGGACCGCCAAACCAAGCAACTCAGACGCTCCCGCATTCCTATTGTGAAAGTCAGATGGGAAGGCAAACGAGGCGCAGAGTTCACTTGGGAACTCGAAAGCGACATGAAGGCGAAGTACCCACAGTTGTTTGCTACAGCTTTAGCCTAATTTCGGGACGAAATTCCCTAAACAAGGGGAGGCTGTAACACCCCGTGTTTTCGGGAAGTCAAAGTCAAAGTCAAGGTCAAAGTCAACGACCGATTTTGTGCAACCGACTAGTAATAGATTTCTTTTATTGTAGCTATTATGTGGAGTAAGTGTCTATAATTGCAATAAATCGACGTATGTTAATCGCTATTCAATCGACCCACGAATGTGCACTATAGGCAGTAACAATGCGATAAAGATAACTAATTGATAATCAAACTATGCTAATCAAATCGACATCGAATCGTGATACGAACCGCAACTCGACTTACGAAATTTGGCTGTTATACGTGTGTGTGTGCCTTATGTGTTACTTGTGCATGTTTATTTATGTTGTGTTGTGGGAATCAATCGAACTCAATCGAAAACTCGAAATGCAATCGAACTCAATCGACATCGAACTCGAATCACAATCGAACTATGATAATTAGTGGAGAAGAGACAGTGCTCGATATGAAGTAGTTGGGACTAAAAGTAATTTGACTAGGAGAAACCCTATCGTATCGAACCGCTCACAATCGAAATCGAAACATCAAAAATCGTCGCATCAAACACTCGAATCAAGTGCCATCCTGCCGGATAGCCACTCGTCCATGAGTCAAGTGCCATCCGACCGAGATGTCATCCGACCGGATAGTCATCCGGGTGGTGTGCCATCCGACCGGACAACACTTTCCTCTTTTGGAATCCTATAAATACCCATGCCACTCTCTAAACTTTCTACTTTTGGAAACCTGTCCGAACAGCACGCACTCCTCATCCTTTTCTCAAATTTCTCTCGATTCCGGTAAGATCTCGTCCTAAATCTTGTCGTTCTTGATCTACACGCACTCCTACACCTTTACATCTTTTAAATCTTAACTTTTAACCGTGAAATCACTAGATTTCGGGTATTCTAGGATGACGTCATCATGTGTTCTTGAAGAAATTCATGTTTTGACTTCAATCCACCAAGAACAACCTAGATCTAACCGATTTCCACAGAAATACACAGAGATCTTGTAGAGATCTCAACATAAACAAGGTGAAAAAGGATTGAAAGATGGTTTCTAACTTTCTTTCAACTCTTTTACACTCAATACACTCAAAACCGATAGAATCGGACTTTGTTCTAGTCTCCTACTCACTCTTAGTGTTGTACTAGTCCAAGATCCGGATTCTACTCACGAGACCACCGATTTCGGGTTAAACAAGAACAACCGTCTTGAGCCGATAACCGGCCGAACTAGGGTGATTCCTGGTCGGTTTGGTCACGCGGGTCAAAATGGAGTTCTGTTGGCTAACATGTTGTCAACACGTCTCGATAAAACAACAAGCAATCAAAACGACCAAGTGTAGGATGAACGGAACAATCGGAACGGAATGCTGTCCGACCGGATTACTGTCCGAACAGATAAGCCACCCGAACGGATTGCTGTCCGAACGGATAACACCTTGGGTCCCACACCTCATCTGAAGTTTGAGTATCGAACGAATTACCATCCGATCGGATTACCATCCGACCGGATTACTCTTCGGATCATGAGATACTAGGACTTTAATGACTTAAACAGTTTTCAACATGTTCATTAACAGAGTTGCCACCCGGTCGAATGGACATCCGACCGAGTAACTCTTCTACTATGAACTGTTCTCACTAAGTAACCTCATTACTCAGGTCGCCATCCGACCGGACTACCGTCCGACCGGATGACCATCCGAACGGATTGTCATCCGCACGACTGACCATCCGATCGACCGACTTGAAGGATAGAGATACTTCAATGTTTTCAAAATGCTACAACGAAAACTTCAAAAGTCAAGCCATCATACACAAACACATTCATCTCATAGGAAGAAACAATCCACTCGAATAGTCATCCGACTGGACTACCGTTCGACCGGATGACCATCCGAACGGATTGTTATCCGCACGGATTGCTGTCCGATCGGATTACCATCCGACCGACTTGCTGTCCGACCCACTCACACTTTGTATCGTTTTACACGTCACTTATCGTTATGCTATCGAATCCATTCAGGCTAACTTTACTCGCTAAGCGCTCCCTTCAATCCATCAACCGTGTGAGTATACTCGATCCCGTTTTGCTTTATGCACTTTTGGGTGTTACATACGTTACGAATATTCAAATCACAATCAACACATTACTCAATACTATTTGAACGCTAACCGTTAATGCATGTTATACGTGGCTTATGAATGCTTGTTTGTTATGTTTACACATGGAATGCTGTCTACCTGCCTTAGTAACGATAGTACTATAGTTTGGACTCACCCGTTCGCGGGGGTTGTTAAGGATCATTACTTGCATGGATTACGGTGGTAATCATGTATTGCGAACTACATTTGGCAGTCAACCCACAATCATTGGTATCGATGGATCTATGTCGATAACTAACGTGCTTCATTTCACTATGTGTACGTGCTGGTTATGCGTAAACGAATTCGAACTTTATATGTTATATCAAACTTGTATGCTCACCTTTACATTATATGTATTGACTTTATTTTAACGTATGTGACAGGTGATTAGGATGCATATCTGGTAGGAATTTGAAGCTAGAATAAAGCTTTAGAGCCCAACAAATAGTTGTCTGTAGTAAATGAATCAAGGGTCTCTAGAAGCAGATAAACAATTGCTCTATTTAAATATGAGTTGTCGGAACAGAATTATTTGCCTAGATTTTTTTATCTGTAATAATTTGGTTACTGTTTGAGACATGGTATGGGACATGTTATTTAAATTGAATAGTAATGATAATTGTTATGGAAACTTCTGGACAATCTGTTTCGCTCAGTGCCATGCCCCGATGATTCCGCCATCGGTTGGGGTGTGACACTGAGGATTCACGTTTTGTAGCGGTCACTCCGCCACCGCCACCGCCGCCAGAGCAGCAACCGCCTCCGGAGCCACCGAGGCGGAGAAGAAACACACGGATGTCCGTGCGAGGGGGAATTCGTATCAGCACCCCCAACCCTCCAGTGGCAGTCATTGCCCGCCACTTTATGAAGACCCGCAGATGGGTGGGCCTTCAAACCCCGTTACCGAGGTGGGCTCTGCACCCGTCGCACCACTGTCACCACCACACATGGGTTTTAATAACCCAATACCTTCTTATGCCGGTTCAGCGGCGTATAACCCCTTTGAACAACCTGCTTACCCAGATTATAACTACTATGATGCCCCTGTCGTCGACCCGTACGTTGAGGCAGCCGCTTACAACGCCCTTCACCCCGAAGGACCTTTTGGGCCTTCGTATCAGTCGGGGCACCTACCGCATGGGTATCAATACCCAATACCTCCTCAACCTCTGCAGCCGCAGCAGCCACAGCCACCGCAGATCCCGCCACAACAGGAAGAGATTCTACAGAGGTTGAACCGGGTAGAGCGGGAGATTCAAGAAGAGCGTAGGAACCAATGGGGATTTTTGAAGGGTTTGGCAAATTTAATCAAGGGGAAGAGCAAAAGGGATCATTAGAATTCCTTGTTTATTTATTTATTTGTTTTGTATTTCCTTTTTAATTAAGTCCCTGCGTGGACATCTATTTATGTACCTAGTCCCTGCGAGGACTTGTCTTTTCAGTATTAGCCCCTGCGTGGGCAAATTATTTCTGTTAAAGTCCCGTTTAGGGCAATCATGTACTCTTTTAATTATTAGTGGAATGTTTAAATTTGAAATTTCATTTTTGTCATCATATGAATGTATATAAAATATGAAGTGAATAAAAATATCATTCCTTTTATAAGATCCGCCATTATATATTAAAACAAAATCTTAAAGACAAAACCTAGCCCATGTGTCATTTTAAGACAGGGCCATGATGATAGTCCCTTATTAAGATTCAGATCCTTGTTAACATCTGAAAACATGTTAACAATCCTGACAAATGTGATTCAATAAAATCACCTAAGTCATTCTTATATTGGATTCTTTTAAATCCTTTCCTTATTTTATTAATTAAACATCCATTAGTGATGCAATGCCTACGAGCCATAATCATTGTCATATAAGACAAAAGACAGTAGTAGTCTACGACTCCCTGTCAAGAAAAGGTAATGAACTACGTTCAAACCTAAATGCCTTGATTCTATAAAATCATGGCTTATTAATTTAAGATTGTCCTTGTGACTAGGCCTTTTGTATGCCACTCAATTATCCTTAATAATTAATAACTGGGATAAAATAAAATGAAAATTTAAATGAATTAAATTAACCAATATGGTTTATAAGTACCATGGTTGATGAATTGCCATAAAAGACAATTCTATATTAAACTCTTGAATAAATTATTGTCATTAATTTTATGTAGCAATCAAGCTACATGGCAGAGTCTGAAGAAGTCAACAGTCACCCAGTAGAAAATCATGACACTGCCATGATCAATATAACTGGGGAGGAACTTCGAGCATTGATTGATAATGCTGTTGCTAAGGCAGTGGATAGGCAACTTAGGGAATCCGGTGGTACACATAGCAAGACCTTATCTGAACCCCATTCCAAATCACACGCTAAGACTCATTCTGAGGCTCACAGTAAGCCACCTTCTAAACAACATGAGTCAAAGAAGGATGATACTCGACACTCCTCAAATCAGCGTAGTGTTCCATCTAAGAAAATTGTATTTGATAAGGAGCCACGAGCAAGAACCTGTACTTATAAGTATTTCGTCTCCTGCAAGCCCAGGGATTTCACTGGGGAAAAAGGAGCCATCGATTGCATGACGTGGCTAGATGAGATGGACACGGTGGTTGATATTAGTGGATGCGCAGAGCGAGATATTGTGAAGTATGTGTCACAATCTTTCAAAGGTGAAGCTCTAGCTTGGTGGAGGTCTTTGATCCAAGCTACTGGAAAGGTCCCGTTATACAATCTGACATGGGATCAATTTATTGCTCTTATTAAGGAAAATTACTGTCCTCAACATGAAGTTGAGAAAATCGAGTCCGACTCCTTATCTTTGGTTATGAGGAACTTGGACTGCCAAGCATACCTCACCAGCTTCAATACGATGTCTCGATTGGTTCCATACTTGGTGACACCGGAACCAAAACGAATAGCCCCCTTTCATTGGGGGTTTAGCCCCAGATATCAAAGCAAGTGTGAAAGCATCCCGACCTGCTACTTTTAGGTCAGCAGCTGATCTGTCATTATCCTTTACTTTGGATGCGGTCAGGCAGAGATCGTTTAGGAATTCTGATGCTGGGAAGAGAAAAGATGAGGATGATAACTCCCGCCGTTCAGAAAAGAAACACAAGGGGAACTCTGATCACAAGAAGAGTTCCGGGTTTAGAAAAGATGATCAACAATCGGGTGAAAAACCCAAGTGTAAAACTTGCAAGAAGCGTCATTTGGGAAAATGCAGGTACGAATCGAAATCCCAATCACAGCCCAGGGCTTGTGGGATTTGTAAGTCGACTGAGCACAAGACGTTAGAATGCAAAAAGATAAAGGATGCAACGTGCTATAATTGTAACGAGAAAGGGCATATCAAGTCCAACTGCCCTAAGTACGCGAAGAAACCCGAAGAGGGCAAACAGACCAATGCTAGGGTCTTCCAAATGAATGCCCAAGAAGCAATCCAAAATGACAACGTGATAACAGGTACCTTTCTTATTAATGATGTTTATGCAAGGGTACTATTTGATTCGGGTGCAGATAAGTCGTTTGTTGATAACAAGTTTTGTAAATTGCTAAATCTGCCTGTTAAAACCCTAAGCATAAAATATGAAGTAGAACTGGCTGGCGGTACCATAGAAACTGCTTCAACTATGTTAGAAGGATGTTTTATATCCATTAGGAACCATTCATTTCCGTTATCATTGCTTCCTTTGAAATTAGCTGGTTTCGACATAATGATAGGCATGGATTGGTTAGCTCATAACCAAGCCCAGATTGTTTGTGACAAGAAGCAAGTGGTTATTAAAACTCCGTATGGTGAGCCACTTACTATACAAGGAGATACTCAGTATGGTCTGCCTAAGCAAGTGTCTATGCTTAAGGCATCAAGGTGCATGAAGAAGGGTTGTATCATCTACATGGCACAAGTAACTATTGATGAACCAAAGCCGAAAATTGAAGACATCCCTGTTATTTCTGAATATCCAGAAGTATTCCCTGAAGAACTACCTGGTTTACCCCCAGATAGGCAAGTGGAGTTCAGAATTGACATTATTCCTGGAGCAGCACCTGTTGCAAGAGCACCTTACAGGTTAGCACCGACTGAGATGAAAGAGTTAAGGACTCAACTGGATGATTTGTTGGCAAAGGGATTTATTAGACCTAGCTCAACTCCCTGGGGAGCACCGATCCTGTTTGTAAAGAAAAAGGATAGATCGATGCGTCTAAGCATTGATTATCGCGAGCTTAACAAGGTCACAATCTAGAATAGATATCCATTGCCCAGGATCGACGATCTGTTCGATCAACTGCAAGGGGGAAAGTTACTTCTCCAAGATTGATTTAAGGTCTGGTTACCATCAGCTGAAGGTTAGAGATGAAGATGTGCACAAGACTGCATTTAGAACTCGCTATGGTCACTACGAGTTCTTAGTGATGCCTTTTGGGCTCACTAATGAACTAGCAGCGTTCATGGATCTCATGAATCGCGTTTGCAAACCATACTTGGACAAGTTTGTCATCGTCTTCATTGATGACATTCTTATTTATTCAAAGAATCAAGCTGACCATGAGAAGCACCTTCGTTGTATTCTCGAACTTCTCCAGCACGAGAAGCTCTACGCCAAGTTTTCTAAGTGCAAATTTTGGCTTCGTGAAGTCTAATTCCTTGGACATGTGGTTAGTGAGTGTGGTATCCAGGTGGATCCCGCTAAGATTGAAGCTATCATGAATTGGCAAGAGCCGAAGACGCCCACAGAGATTCGTAGCTTTTTGGGTCTGGCAGGATATTATAGACGTTTTATTGAAAACTTCTCAAGGATTGCTGCACCCCTAACTTCGTTGACTCGTAAGAATATCAAATTTGACTCGGGTCCTAAGCAACAAGAATCCTTTGATATTCTTAAGCAGAAGCTAAGCAATGCACCTGTATTGACTTTGCCTGAAGGGATCGAAGAATTCGTAGTATATTGTGATGCATTACATACTGGCATGGGATGTGTGCTTATACAGAAGGGCAAAGTTATTGCCTATGCTTCTCGACAATTAAAAGTGCACGAAAAGAATTACACCACCCACGACTTGGAATTGGGTGTCGTTGTATTTGCACTAAAGCTATGGAGGCATTACTTATATGGTACTAAGTGTGTGATCTATTCTAATCACAAGAGCCTTCAACATCTGTTTAATCAGAAGGACCTGAATATGAGACAACATTGATGGATGGAGACACTGAATGACTATGATTGTGAAATCCGATACCATCCAGGCAAGGCAAATGTAGTCGTCGATACTCTGAGCAGGAAGGAAAGGGTTAAGCCCATTAGAATCAATGCCAAGAGCATTGAATTGAAAATCAGTTTGAATAAAAGATTGTTAGCCGCTCAGAAGGAAGCTGTACTAGAAGCTAACTATCCTAATGAAAAGTTGGGAGTAACTGCTGAACAGCTATCATATGGCAAAGATGGGATCCTAAGATTGAATGGACGAATATGGGTTCCAATCTATGGAGGACTCATCTCCAAGAAGCCCATAGCTCCAAATATTCTATTTATCCTGGTGCTGATAAGATGTATCAGGATTTAAAGGCAAATTACTGGTGGATAGGTTTGAAGAAATCTATAGCCACTTATGTGGCCAAATGTTTGACGTGCGCGCAAGTTAAAGTTGAACATCAGAAGCCGTCAAGTTTGCTGCAACAGCCTGAACTTCCCACATGGAAGTGGGAAATGGTAACAATGGATTTCATTACTAAATTACCAAAGACAAAGCGAGGAAATGATACTATTTGGGTCATAGTTGACAGGTTGACTAAGTCAGCCCACTTCCTACCAATTAAGGAAACACACAACTCGGATAAGTTAGCTCAGCTGTACGTGGACGAGATTGTATCTCTCCACGGAGTGCCAGTTTCTATCATCTCTGATAGGGATACGAGGTATACATCGCATTTCTGGAAAAGTTTTCAGCAATCCCTAGGCACTCGATTAAACTTCAGCACTGCATATCATCCTCAGACGGATGGTCAAAGTGAACGTACTATACAAACACTCGAGGATATGCTACGAGCTTGTGTAATTGATTTAGATGGAAGTTGGGATGATCATCTTCCATTGATTGAATTCTCATATAATAATAGCTATCACTCGAGTATTCAAGCTGCACCTTTTGAAGCTTTGTATGGAAGAAAGTGCAGGACGCCCGTTTGTTGGGCAGAGGTTGGAGATGTCCAACTAACAGGACCTGATATAGTCTTGGAGACGACAGATAAGATTGTACAGATACAAGATCGTCTTAAAGCTGCCACGGATAGGCATAAAAGCTACGCAGATAAGAGGCGTAAACCTCTAAAGTTCGAGGTTGGTGACAAAGTGTTACTGAAGGTATCACCCTGGAAAGGAGTAATGCGATTTGGCAAGACAGGCAAGTTAAGCCCAAGATATATAGGACCATTCGAGATCATCGAATGTGTTGGAACAGTGGCTTACAAGTTAAACCTGCCTGAAGAGCTTAGTGGAATCCACAATGTATTTCACATTTGCAATCTGAAGAAATGTCTAGATGATGAAACGCTAGTCATGTCACATAAAGATGTACATATAGATGAGAGCTTAAAGTTTTTTGAGAAACCTTTGTCGATCGAGGATCGACAGGTTAAGAAACTTCGAAAGAAATAAGTACCGATTGTAAAGGTTAAATGGGATGCCCTTAGAGGTCCCGAGTATACGTGGGAGGTAGAGTCCACAATGAAAGAGAAGTACCCTCATTTATTTCAGTAAATCTAGAGGTCGAGATTTCTTTTAAGGGGGTGAGGATGTAACACCTCGTAAAATCACGACCAACATAATAAAGACACGTGTCATGAGCTTTAAACGTGTAATGGATGAAATATAAAGGACTAAAGTTGACAAACAAAGAAAGTATGTGTGTAAAAGGATTCGAAGTGTCAACATTTGATAATTATACCTTTCAACAACCCTACACGATGTTTATACCCTTAAACGAATGAATTATGAATCATATGAAGCCAATTGTGGAAGAAAGTGAAAGTTTACAAACTGTAAGGGTTAAATGTGTCAACATGTTTAATTTATACCTCCGAGTGACCATTTAGCAAACCTGAAGCTTTGTAACGATTAAATATGCTCCCAAGAATGAGTGATAAAAATTTCACAAGGTTTCGATATCATATGAGGAAAATACGTTAACATTCGTAAATAAGGGTCAAAAGCGTCAACGTTGCAATTTAAGACTTTTCGGGTGATCATATAACTAACCGGGGACTTAACAAAGTTGGTTTATGACTTAGAGTCCTTAAAAGTCAAGTTAGAGGGTTAAAAGTGCAATAAATGAAAGTAAAAACATGTTTTAAGGGACCAGGGACCAAATGTGCAATTGCTGAAAGATTGGTGACCGGATCTGGCCTCCATACCGGCCGCGTAAACCCTCCCCTCAACCTTACGCGGGCCGCCTGAAAAGTGCCAGCGTCCAAAAACATGGCAGATGCCTGTTTCAGCCTGTTACACCGCCTTACAAAGCCTGTTTTCGATCCCAGGGGCTGCACCAACGGTTTTTCATGCATAGGGACACTTGTAATGCATCAGGGATCATGTGTAGACTTTGTTGTAAGGATCTTATGCAATCTAAAGTCCTATATAAGAACTCTTGGTTGCAACATTTTTGCATGCACTTGGAAATCATTCAAACTGAATTTCTGGAGCTCTCTGGACCTCAAGCAAGATTCACTAAGCTTCTAAATCGTGCTAAGTACTTAAGTAAGCTTCCTTAACCCCTTTAATTCGTGTTTTATTAGTTTAATGACCTAAAGTCAAAACCGTCGTAATTAAGGTTTGACTTAGTGATTAATCACTAACGGTCCAGTCATTAGTAAAATTGAAAGTAGCTATGAGTTGGTAATTATGTGGGTAATAAACCCTTAAAAGGGCACCATCTGATTTCCACTCTAACTAGGTCAATTGTCGGGTCAAACTTAATTATAAAAAGTCAACAGAAAGCTAATTTTCAAATAAACACATAATTAACAATGTAGAAGCCATGAAACCTGTTTTATCATTTGTATAACTTGTTAATTAATGCAAGAACATGTCTAAGCATGTCCAACCCGACAATTTTGAGTTTAGACCCGGTTCGGAACCAAAAGTCGCAAAAGTGGACTTTTGCTTTGACTTTCAGTTCTGACCCGATTTAGATTGTTTTAGAAATGCCTTAGGCTTCCATTGGGTCCATATTCCATATTAGTATAACCTTCTGAGATCATACAACTTGGATCCTAAATTATCCGATTCATTTGCATGTTTCCGTTATATGCCTAAATGTTGACCATTATGCCCTTTTGACCATAAAACGAGATTTTTGAAAATGCGAGAGGACAAAAACCTTTGTTACTGATTTATAAACTTGTCCTAAAAATTTCACATCAGTTTGAGGTCTAGATTAAGAGTTATGCTCAATAGCGTAAATTGAAAGCTTTTTATTAATTAAACGACATATTTAGCATAAATCCTATTTAAACCTAAATTTCGACACCAAAATTTTTACCTACTGATGTAATATAATATTTTGGGATTTTTTAAGATTTTTGATTATTTTTAAACTGATCATAACATAGGGATATTGCTTTGATTCGGTAATTGCCGATTATACCCTTTTTGCTCATAAAATGAGTTGTACATAACTTTTTGATACCAAACTTTTTGCTACTGATTTTATATGATAAATAAAATATTTTGGACTTTATAAACTGACCAGAAACTCAGATTTCCTATTATAACCCGAAAATCGCCTAAAACCGATTTTTACGCGTTTAAAACGCATAGTATGAGTTAAAACTAATTTTGGCATATAAGACTTAATACCTACTGATTTTTAAGTAATTTTTTTATATTTTAACAGTAGGTAATAGTTTTGAATTCAAATTTCCGAATTTGACCTTTTAAGCTTATGTGAAATTACCAAAATGCCCCTACGGTGCATAGTTTGGTTATATATGATAAATTTCACATATGTGCTATACCCTACTGATATAACTTATTAAATTGATTATTTTTACTGATCTATTCCGTCCAGAAACTCAGTTTAATGTTTAATATCTTTTATAACCTTTAAAATGACCAAAATACCCCTACGGGGCTTAAGATGAGTTGAAATCCGTTTTGGGCATAACGGAAGGTATCCTGCTGATATCACAACATATTTAAGGCATATTAACTTGTGAAACCTGTATATGACTCTTTTGGTTACCCGTTATGCATTATTCGCGTCCGGTACGGTTTATGTAACTAGTTTGCATAAATTAACCGAAACGGGTCAAACCTTATCATTTTTATCTCAAAATCCAGAATGTGTTTAGTTTACCCATATTATACAAGTCTTCAAACTTGTCGGGTCTAAATCATATTCTAATCCGGTTTTCACTTAATCTTGCGTTTTGAACCATGTATCTTCCTTTAAAACTAACCGGTCTAAGGTTAAACTTAAGTAAGACCCGTTAGGAATCTAATAGGTTATAAAAACCTTCATTCCAGATTAGGAGCCCGGTAAAAGCTATCTGCACTTGCCGATTGATTACGGTTGAGATAAATTGAATATTTGCTCAGGTAAATACTTTTAACTTATTTTCCCTTATACGGGCTTGGGGTACGGTATATAAAATACCGCTTGGTCGGGTATTGAATATTTAATCGTATGGAGGTTAAATCATTGAGATAACCCGTTTAAACTGTTTTGTTTGCTTAAAGCCTTTGGGGGGTTAATGACCATGTCCCGAATATCCTTGGCATCATTCATTGAAATGGCCACGACCTAAGCACGGGGTGTAGGCATACACCTGCCGGTGCGTATATAAAAAGGTATAACCGCCTGTTCGAGAACAACTCGACGCGGGATTATATCATGTGGTGTGTCTATTAATCTTTAACCCGGTAATCAACCCGGGCTACTGAACGTATAACAAACATGTAATTCTTTTACAAGTTTATATATAAATAATTATCCCAAGTTATAAAAGATTATTTGTGCCTTGTGCATTTAAATCAATTTTCTTAAACTCTTTTCAAAATGAGTCGGTTAATTGTATTTACCAGTGAAAACTGACGTATTTTCCAAAAGGCTAAAGTGCAGGTACTAGGCGGAATAGGCTGGCTACTCCTGAGTGAATAAATAAAAGTCTTGCAAGCTTGGTCACTTGAAATCTGTTGAACAATTATCTTTTATTTGATCCGCCTGTGGATCCTTTACATTCCGTTTGTAATACTTGATACTTTCATTCGGTTTGTAATATATTTTACTTTAAGACTTCCGCTGTGCATTGAACTGTGATTATTGACTATGATGATATCAACTACGTCACGATACTCCCCACCGGGCCCACCGGTAATACGTGGAAATATCGGGGTGTGACACAGTGCCATGCCCTGATGTTTCCGCCATTGGTTGGGGTGTGACAGATTGGTATCAGAGCCATAACTATAGGGAATTAGGCAAGACTCGACCTAGTCCGGGTCGATGTCTTAGAAACGACATAATCTTTTGTCTAAGTATCAATAAGACCGACTTGTGCATACCCTGTAGGGGTTTTGTACGAGCATACTTGCTATTCTCACTCGCACTCGCTGAACACCATCACTGCACGCTGTTTTTCGAAAATGAACGAGTGATTAGATCGAGACTAGGTGTGAAAACCGCAAACTCTCGATCAGCTCGCTTTGTCACACCCCAACCGATGGCGGAATCATCGGGGCGTGGCACTGAGCGAAACAGATTGTCCAGAAGTTTCCATAACAATTATCATTACTATTTAATTTAAAATAACATGTCCCATACCATGTCTCAATAGCAAACAAATTATTACAGATAAAGTATAGACAAATATTCTGTTCCGACAACTCAGATTTTAATATAACGTAGTCGTTCAACTGCTTCTAGAGACCCTTAGCTTGACCACTACGGACAACTATTTCTTGGGCTCTAAAGCTTTATTCTAGCTTCAACTTTCTACCACATATGCGTCCTAAGCACCTGTCACGTACGTTAAAATAAAGTCAATACATAAAATGTAAAGGTGAGCATACAAGTTTGATAATAGTATATAGAGTTCGAATTCGTTTACGCATAACCAGCACGTACACATAGTGAAATGAAGCACGTTAGTTATCGACATAGACCCATCGATACCAATGACTGCGGGTTGATTGCCTGAGGCAGTTCGCAATACATGATTACCACCGTAATCCATGCAAGTAATGGTCCTTAACAACCCCCGCGAACGGGTGCTGAGTCCAAACTATAGTACTACCGTTGCTAAGGCAGGTAGACAGCATTCCATGTGTAAACATAACAAACAAGCATTCATAAGCCACGTATATCATGCATTAGCGGTTAGCGTTCAAATAGTATTGAGTAGTGTGATTGTTGTAGTTGAATATTCATAACGTATGTAACACCCAAAAGTGCTAAAAGCAAAAAGGGATCGAGTATACTCACAGCGATTGAATGGATTGAAGGGAGCGCTTAGCGAGTAGAGTTAGCCTGAATAGATTCGGTAGCATAACGATAAATAACGCGTAAAACGATACAGAATGAGAGTGGGTCGGATGGTAGTTCGATCGGGTGGTAATCCGATCGGACAGCAATCCGTGCGGTTGGTAATCCGTTCGGATGGTCATCCGGTCGGGTAGTGATCCGGTCGGATGATGATTCGAGTGGATTGTTTCTTCCTATAAGAAGGATGTGTTTGTGTATGATGGCTTGTCCTCTGAGGTTTTCGTTGTAGCATTTTGAAAACAGTAAAGTATCTCTATCGTTCAAGTCGGTCGATCGGATGACTGGTCGTGCGGATGGCAATCCGTGCGGATGGTCATCCGGTCGGACGGTGATCTGGTCGGACGGCGGCTTAGATGAGATTTCTTGCCAGAATGTCATTCGATCGGATGGCAACCTTGTCATGAATCATGTTGAAAATTGTTTAAGTCTTCAAAGTCTTAGTATCTCATGATCCGAAGAGTAATCCAACCAAATGGTCGTTCGATCGTACTACGTTTCGTTCAATACTCAGACTTTAGATGAGATTGTTTTAAAAGTGGGACCCAAGTGTGATCTGTTCGGAAGGAACTCCGTGCGGATGACCTATCCGATCAGATGGCAATTCGTGCGGATGGTAATCCGTTCTGACTGTTCCGTTTGTCCTACACTTGGTCACTTAGTTGGTCTGTCGTTATGTCGAGACACTTTGATAACGTGTTAGCCAATAGAACTCCCGCCTTGACCCAGACAACTAAACCGACTAGGAACCACCCTAGCTCAGTTGGTTATCGGCTCAAATGGTTATCCCTGTCTAACCCGAGATCGTCGGTCTCGTAGTAGAATCCAGATCTGAGTTAGTACGTCACTTAAGGACATGTAGGAGACTAGATCAGAACCTGATTCTACCGGTTTTGAGTGGTTTGAGTATAAAAGAATGAGGAAAACTTGTGTCTATTTCTTTCAACTCTTTTATCTTTTGAAAATGTTCAGATTCTTGTGAAATTGTTGTGAAAACACGCGGAAATCGTTCAGATCCGAGTTATTCTTAATGGAATGAGATCAGACTTGAAGTTCATACGAACTTCATGATGACGTCACCCTAGAATACCCCGAATCTTGCGATTTCACGGTTAAAAGTTAAGATTTGAAAGATGAAAAGATATGGAAGTGTGTGTAGATTATGAAAGTACAAGGTTTAGGATGAAAACTTATCGGAATTGAGAGAAATCGGAGAAAAGGTGAGAAAAGTGCGCTGCTCGGGTAGAGGTTTCCAAAAGTGGAAAGAATGACAATGGCAGGGGTATTTATAGGATGCCAAAAGGGGAAAGTGTTATCCGATCGGATGACACTCCGCTCGGATGACGATCCGGTCGGATGGCAATCCGGTCGGGTGACACTTGTTGAGTAGCATAGTGCTATCCGATCGGATGGCTATCCGGTCGGATGGCACCTGTTTCGATTGCTCGACGCGACGATTTTTACTGATTCGGTTTCGATTGCGAGCGGTTCGATACGATAGGGTTTCCTAGTCAAATTACTTTCAGTCCCAACTACTTCGTATCTTGCATAATCTCCTTTCCACTATCTATCCTAGTTCGATCGTGATTCGAGTTCGAGTTCGTGTTTGATTATATTCGAGTTAGATTTCGAGTTTCGATTGAGTTCGCTTGATTATCACAACATAACATAAATAAACATGCACAAGTAACACATAAGGCACACACACGTATAACAATAATTAAAATTCGTAAGTCGAGTGGCGGTTCGCATCACGTTTCGACGTCGATTTGATTAGCATAGCTTGATTATTAGTTGGTTAACTTTATCGCATTGTTACTGCCTATAGTTCACAGTCATACGTCGCTTGAATGATACGTCGATGATTTGCAATTAACGACACTTACTCCACATAATATAAATAAAACAAAGAGATTTCTACGAGTCAAGTTGCGCGAAATCGATCGTTGACTTTGACCTTGACTTTGACTTTGACTTGTGAGAACACGGGGTGTTACACGCTTGTTCGACCTGCATTTTATCTATAAACAAGAGAATTTGCGTTGAATCAGGAGTGAAATCCGCACTTCGACGCAATTTTCTCCCTCTATCTCACAAACAGAGACGCAGTCGCTAAGTTAGGGGTGAAACCCGAACCTTGATGACTCGTACCGCTCTCTAATTTGGTTTTACAAAACTCTCACCAAAGTCTCGACGGACTCTAATGACTTTAGTCACGCTGTAACTGGAAGGATGCGTGCCGTTCGCCCAAATCAAGGCAAGAGCACAGTCCAGAAGGCCAAAGTGTGCACTTAGGGTCCTTGTGAATAGTCGAATCACTTTGGGCAGTCGACGTCTATCAAGCCGAGACAATCTATTTTGGATTTTATAAGTTTCAATTTTGGATTTCGCCACCGCTGACTCTGATATTTGACGCTTTTATGTGGATTTTACGTGTTTTATGTGGTTTTATCTGTTTATGTGTTTCGTTTTATGGTAATTTATACGCTTTTCGTTGTTCGCTTTGATCAACAGACACAACTCGCACTGCACATCTATCTCAATACGCTAACAAATCGTGGAACTATAGCAATCGCTTCTCGCTAATCGCACTCGCAACTCTCGATCGCTTTGCGCAGCTGTGAAGGATAGGTGAATGCGTGCAATATATGTAGGAGAATACGTGCAAAATATTGTATGCCCTCGTGTGTTTCGGCGAGCTATGTGCTTATGTGTATATGTGTTTACGTGCCTATGTGGTTTATGTGCCGACTTGACTACGTGCTTACTTGTAGACGT
>JARYGA010028649.1:0-42092 GCA_030545235.1 Helianthus tuberosus
GCATAGGTGGAATACATTGTGAATACCACTGAGCTCTTCAGGTAAGTTTAACTTATAAGCCACTGCTCCTACACATTCGATGATCTCGAATGGTCCTATATACCTTGGGCTTAACTTACCTTTCTTACCAAATCGCACCACTCCCTTCCAGGGTGATACTTTAAGCAGAACCTTATCACCAACCTCAAACTTTAGCGGTTTTCGCCTTTTATCAGCATAACTTTTCTGCCTATCCCTGGCAGCTTTCAGGCGGTCACGAATCTGGACAATTTTTTCCGTCGTTTCAAAGACTATGTCAGGTCCTGATAACTGAGCTTCTCCTACTTCTGCCCAACAAATAGGCGTTCTGCATTTTCTACCATATAATGCCTCAAAAGGCGCTGCCTGAATACTAGTATGGTAGCTATTGTTATAGGAGAACTCGATCAATGGCAGGTGGTTATCCCAACTACCACCTAAGTCAATCACACATGCACAAAGCATGTCTTCCAAAGTTTGGATGGTACGCTCGCTCTGCCCGTCCGTCTGAGGATGGTAAGCCGTACTAAAATTTAAGCGCGTGCCCAAAGATTGTTGGAAACTTTTCCAAAAATGTGATGTATATCTAGTATCTCTGTCAGAGATAATAGACACTGGTATGCCATGCAGAGATACAATATAATCTACGTACAATTGGGCTAACATGTCCGAGCTATAAGTCTCCTTAATGGGTAGGAATTGTGCTGACTTGGTCAGTCTATCTACTATCACCCAAATAGTATCATTTCCTTTCTTTGTCTTTGGCAATTTGGTGATAAAATCCATTGTCACCATTTCCCACTTCCAGGTGGGAAGTTCAGGCTGTTGTAGCAAACCTGACAGCTTCTGGTGCTCAGCTTTAACTTGTGCACACGTCAAACAATTGGCTACATAGGTAGCTATAGACTTCTTCAAGCCTATCCACCAATAATTTGCCTTCAGATTCTGGTACATCTTGTCAGCTCCAGGATGAACGAAGTACTTAGAATTGTGGGCTTCCTGGAGGATAACATCCCGAAGTCCTCCATAAATTGGAACCCATATTCATCCATTTAACCTCAGGATTCCATCCTTGCAATAGGATAACTGCTCTTCAGTTACTCCTAGCTTTTCATCAGGATAGTTAGCTTCTAATATAGCTTCCTTCTGTGCAGCTAAAAACCTTTCATTCAAACTATTCCTTAATTCAATGCTCTTGGCATTGATTCTTATGGGCTTCACCCTTTCCTTTCTACTTAAGGCATCGGCGACTACATTTGCCTTGCCGGGATGGTATCTTATCTCACAGTCATAATCATTCAAAGTTTCCATCCAACGTCGCTGCCTCATGTTCAAGTCCTTCTGATTGAACAAATGTTGAAGGCTCTTGTGATCAGAATAGATCACGCACTTGGTTCCATAGAAGTAATGCCTCCACAGTTTTAGTGCAAATACAACGGCACCCAACTCCAAGTCGTGGGTGGTGTAATTCTTCTCGTGCACCTTTAACTGTCGAGAAGCATAGGAAATGACCTTGCCTTTCTGCATGAGCACACATCCCATACCTGTGTGCGATGCATCACAATATACTACAAATTCCTCTATTCCATCAGGCAATGTCAACACAGGTGCATTGCTCAACTTTTTCTTAAGGATGTCAAAGGATTCCTGCTGCCTAGGACCCCAATCAAACTTAATATTCTTTCTAGTTAACGAAGTTAGGGGTGCAGCAATCCTTGAGAAGTTTTCAATAAATCACCTATAATATCCTGCTAAACCTAGAAAGCTACGAATCTCTGTAGGCGTCTTTGGCTCTTACCAATTCATGACAGCTTCAACCTTAGATGGATCTACTTGGATACCACGCTCACTAACAACATGTCCAAGAAATTGGACTTCACGAAGCCAAAATTCACACTTCGAAAACTTGGCATAGAGCTTTTCTTGTTGAAGCAGTTCTAGAATACATCGAAGGTGTTTCTCGTGGTCAGCTTGATTCTTTGAATAAATCAGATGGTCGTCAATGAAGACGATAACGAATTTGTCCAAGTATGGCTTGCAGACACGGTTCATGAGATCCATGAACGCTGCTGGTGCATTAGTGAGCCCAAAAGGCATTACTAAGAACTCATAATGACCATAACAAGTTCTAAATGCAGTTTTGTGTACATCTTCATCTTTAACCTTCAGTTGATGATAGCCTGACCTCAAATCAATCTTAGAGAAGTAGCTTGCCCCTTGTAATTGATCGAACAGATCGTCGATCCTGGGCAAAGGATACCTATTCTTAATAGTGACCTTGTTAAGTTAGCGATAATCGATGCATAAACGCATCGATCCATCCTTCTTCTTTACAAACAGGATTGGTGCTCCCCAAGGAGACGAACTAGGTCTAATAAATCCTTTTGCCAACAAATCATCCAGCTGAGTTCTCAACTCTTTCATCTCAGTTAGGGCTAACCGGTAAGGTGCTCTTGCAACAGGTGTTGTTCCAGGTATAATGTCGATTCTGAACTTCATTTGCCTATCTGGTGGTAAGCCAGGTAGTTCTTCAGGAAAAACTTTGGGATATTCAGAAATGATGGGGATGTCTTCAATATTAGGTTTCGGCTCATCGATAGATACTTGTGCCATGTAGATGACACAACCTTTCTTCATACACCTTGATGCCTTAAGCACAGACACTTGCTTAGGCAATCCATACTGGATATCTCCCTGAATGGTAAGTGACTCACCAGACGGAGTCTTAATCACCACTTGCTTCTTACTGCAAACGATCTGGGCTTGGTTATGCGATAACCAGTCCATGCCTATAACTATATCAAAACCGGCTAACTTCAAAGGAAGTAAGGACAATGGAAAAGAGTGGTTCCTAATGGATATAACACATCCATCTAACACGGTTGATGCGGTTTCTATGGTTCCATCGGCTAATTCAACCTCATACTTTACACTTAAGGTTTTAACAGGTAAATTCAGCAACTTACAAAACTTATTATCGACAAACGACTTATCAGCTCCTGAATCAAAGAGCACTCTTGCATAAACATCATTTATGGGGAAGGTACCTGTGATCACATTGTCGTCCTGAACGGCTTCTCGTGCATCCATACGGAAGACCCTTGCATTGGTCTTCTTGACCTCTTCAGGCTTCTTGGCGTATTTAGGGCAGTTGGTTTTGATGTGCCCTTTCTCATTGCAGTTGTAGCATGTGGCATCTTTAATCATCTTGCAATCAACAGTCTTGTGCTCATTAGACTTGCATAACCCACATGCAGCTGGTCCTGACTGAGACTTGGACTCAAGTCTGCTTTTTCCAAAGTGGCATTTTTGGCAAGTCGTGCACTTTGGCTTCTCCTCTGTTCGTTGACTACTCTTTCCAGACCCAAACTTCTTGGAATTAGTGTTTCCCTTGTGCTTCTTCTCCGACCCTCTTGAGTTATCATCCTCACGCTTTCTCTTACCTTCTTCAAAATTTTTAAGCGATCTCAATCTGACCGCATCTAAAGTAAGAGATAGAGATAGATCAGCTGCTGATCTAAAAGTAGCAGGTCTCGATGCCTTAACACTGACCTTAATTTCTGGGGCTAAACCCCCAATGAAGCGAGTAATTCGCTTGGGTTCCGGTGTTACCCGATACGGAACTAGCCTAGACAGGGTATTGAAACTGGTGAGGTAAGCTTGACAATCTAAATTCTTCATCACCAATGATAAGAAATCTGATTCAATCCTTTCGACCTCATGCTGCGGGCAATAATTCTCCTTAATGAGAGCAACGAACGGATCCCATGACAGATTGTAGAGTGGGATCTTCCCAGCAGCTTGAATGAGAGACTTCCACCATGCTAGTGCCTCTCCCTTGAATGATTGGGATACATACTTCACTACATCCCTTTCAACACAACCGCTGATATCAACCACGGTGTCCATTTCATCTAACCAAGTCATACAGTCAATTGCCCCTTTCTCCCCAGTGAAATCCAGGGGTTTGCAGGAAACAAAGTACTTATAAGTACAGGACTTGGTACGCGGTTCATTATCGAACACTATCCTCTTGGAAGGAGCACTGTGTTGATTAGATGAATGTCGATCATCATCTTTCTTTGGCTCATCTTTCTTAGAGGGTGGCTTGCTGTGAGCCTCTGAATGAGTCTTTGGCTTGGAATGCGGTGCGGATAGGGTCCTACTTCGAGTCCCGCTAGATTCATTATACTGCCGCTCTATAGCTTTTGTAACAACATTATCTATTAATGCTTGCAGCTCCGCACCGGTCACATGTATCTTAGCATTTTCATGGTTTTCCACTGGATGACTGTTTACCTCTTCTGACCTAGTCATGTAGCTTTAATTGCTACATAAAAGAAAATAAGGACAAGGTTTATTTGGAAGTCTATACAGTACTATCGTTCTTGACGATTTATTAACCATGGTCTTTAATAACTATTTTTGGTTAATTTGCTAAATATATTCATATTCAGGATCTTTATTACAATCCCTAATTATAATTTAATAATAGCACAAAAAGGCCGAGTCACGTAGACAAGTTTAATTTATAAGCCCAGATTTTATGGAATCAAGGCATTAAGGTTTGAATCAAAGTTCGTTACCTTTTCTTGACAGGGAGTTGTAGGCTACCACTGTCTTTAGTCTCAGAGGACGTTAATTATAGCCCGTAGGCACTTCATCTATAAAGGAATGATTATTTTAATAAGGAAAATTGGAGTAAACCAATTTAAGGATGACTTATGCGATTTTATCGAATCACATTTTTGCCACCAATGTTAACATGTCTTCAGATAATAATAAGGATTTGAATCTTTTGAATAGGTTTTACCATCTTGGCCATGTCTGCAATGACACTTAGGCTAGGTTTTACCTTTAAGATTCTTTTTTTTTAATATTTAACGCAGAACAATCCTAAATTGAGATTTTAATATGGATCTGAATCTAATTGTGGAACTACCATCTTGGCCCTGTCTTAAGGTGACACATGGCTAGGTCTTGTCCTTTTTAGATTTTGCCATTTTATTATAATGGTAGATCTTATAACAGGAATGTTATTTTAAATCTAACCGTTCCATTAAAATTTAAACAAGTACATGGTTGCCCTAAACGGGACTTCTAACCGAAAGGACTTGCCCATGCAGGGGCTAAACAGAGAATAATAAGGAAACAAACAAAGGACAAAATAAAACGAATTAGGATTAGTCCTAAGTTCTTTGTCTAGACTTGAGAATCGAGAAACGTGCAATTGTGTAACTGAGAATAAACACAAAAGGCTAGTGTTTAATTCACTCAGTGTTGGCTCTGATACCAACCTGTCACACCCCGATATTTCCACGTATTACCGGTGGGCCCGGTGGGGAGTATCGTGACGTAGTTAATTTCATCATATCAAACAACACAAATTTAAATGCACAGCGGAAGCAAAAGATAGATTCATTTCAACTGAATAAATTGTAATATTAAGTATCACAAAATAGTTGAAACAGATCCACAGGCGGATCGAAAGAAAAAGGAAATTGTTCAACAGACTTTAACATCTAGAGCTTGCGAGACTTGATTATTGATGCCCGGAGTAGCCAGCCTATTACGTATAGTACCTGCACTTAGCCTTTTTGGAAAATACGTCAGTTTACACTGGTAAATACAACTTAACTGACTCATTTTGAAAAGGTTTAGAAAAATTGATTTGAATGCACTTAGGCAAAAATATCTTTTATAACCTGGGACAATTATTTAAAAATAATCTTGTATACAGTTTTACTTATTTGTCGTCCGTCAGGGCCGGTTTGTAGGGCCGGTCTAGATTAACTGACACGCCACAGGTATAATACCCACAAGGTTGATTCCTTTAAGTGGACTACCAGTTTTTACATATGCAACTGTCAGGTATACGCTTACACCCTGTGCTTAGGTCGTGGCCATTTCTTTGAATGATGCCAAGGATATCCGGGACATGGTCATTTAACCCCCAAAGGCGATACACCAAATAATACATATTAAAACAGGTTATGTAAATACATCAATCACAATCCGATTTAAATGACTACATACCCAACCAAGCGGTATTATTATAATACCGTATCCCAAGCCCGTATAGGGAAAATAAGTTAAGAGTATTTACCTGAGCAAAGTATAAATCAAAAACAGCAAGTGCACCTAGCTTTTACTGGGCTCCTAATCTGGAACGAAGGTTTTTAACAACCTATTAGAATCCTAACGGGTCTTTAATTAAGCTTAGACTTAGACCGGTTAGTTTTCAAAAGGAAGACACGGTTCAAACACATGATAAAGCGAAGACCGGTTTAGAATGTGGTTTTGACCCGAAAAGATTGTATGCTTGTTTAATATGGGTAACTTAAACACATTCTGGATTTTGAGATGAAAACGATATGGTTTGACCCGTTTCGGCTAAATTATGCAAACTAGTTACATAAGCCGATCCGAACGCGAAAAGTGCGTAACGGGTAACCATATGAGTCATATACAAGTTTCCTAAGTTAATATGCCTTAAATATGTTGTGACATCAGTATGATATCTTCTATTATGCCCAAAACGGATTTAAACAAAAATTACGCCCCGTAGGGGTATTTTGGTCATTTTAAAGGTTATAAAAGAGTTTAAAATATAAATCTGAGTTTCGGGTATGATGTAATCAGTAAAATACTTAATTTACTAAGTTATATCAGTGGGGTATAACCAATATGTGAAATTTATCATTTCTAACCATACTATGCACCGAAGGGGCGTTTTGGTAATTTCACTTAAGCCTAAAGGTCAAAACTGGAAATCTGAGTTTAAAACTTTTGCTTACTGCTAAATTATAAAAATTTATTTAAAACATCAATAGTTATCAAGTCTTATATATCTAAAATGGTTTTAATACATACTATGCGCTTAAAACGCGTAAAAAGACGATTTTAAGCGATTTTCGGGTTTTATAAGAAAAGCTGATATTTTTATTATTCCAGAAGGCTTAAAATAGTCTATTTATCATATTGGATCAGTAGAAAAAGGTTTGGTATCAAAAGGATTGGTAAAACTCATTTTATAGCCTAAAAGGGCAAAACCGACAATTACCGGATCAAGCTTAGAACTCTATGTTATGCTTAGCCTAAAAATAAATAAAAATCTCCAAAAATCCCAAAATATTATTTTATATCAGTGGGTAAAAAGTTTGGTATCAAAAATTGGGTTTAGATAGGCTATACGCTAATTACACCGTTTAATTACTAAAAAGCTTTCTAATTACGCTAATGAGCATAACTCTTAATCTAGACCTCAAACTGATGTCAAATTTTAGGTACAAGTTTATAAATCAGTAACTAAGGTTTCTACTCTTTTACATTTTCAAAATTCATGTTTTAAAGTCATATGGGCATAATAGTCAACATTTAGGCATTTAACGGAAATATGCATATGAATCGGATAACTAATGAACCAAGTTGTATAATCACAGAGGGTTATACTTACATGAAACCTGGTCCTAATAAAGCTCTAAGGCATTTCTAAACTATGCTCTAATGGGTCAGAACTGAAAGTCTACTTTTGCGACTTTCGGCTCCGAACCGAGCTTAAATTGAAAATTATCGAGTTGAACATGTTTAGACATGTTCTTACATTAATTACCAAGTTATATTAATGAAAAAAATAGGTTGCATAGCTTCTACATTGCTAATTATGCATTAATTTGAAAATAAGCTTTCTGTTGACTTTTTGAGATTAACTTTGACCCGACAATTGACCTAGTTAGAGTGGGAATCAGTGGGTGCCCTTTTAAGGGTTTATTGCCCACATAATTACCAACTCATAGGTACTTTCAATTTGAAATTTGACTGGACAAATTAAGATTAATGACGAAGTCAAATCTTAATTACGAGGGTTTGACTTTAGACTAATTAACTAAGCTAAACTGAATTAAAGAAAGTTAAGGACACTTACAAAGGTCCTAAGCACAACTAGAGATCACTAGGAAGGGTGCTTGAGCTCCAAGATTCTCCAGAAGTGAAGTTGTGAGAGTTTCAAGTGAGTGTGCTCAAAGTTGCAACATTGGAGCTCCTTATATACCCATTTTGATGCAACAAGATCATTCCAACAAAGTCTATGAATGTTCCCTGATCATCCCAAGTGTCCCTAGGCCCTTAAAAACCATCAAACAAGCCCATAGAATCGAAAACCAAGCTTTAAAGTCGGTGTAACTTGCTGGAACAGGCACCTGGCCTGATTTTCTGATGCTGGCTGTCCCAGGTGGCACGCGTAAGGTCCTGGGAAAGCCTTACGCGGCCCGTGTCAAGGTTGGCTCCGGTCAACAAGTTTGCAAATATTGCAATTTTGGTCCCTGGTCCTTCTAAACTCGTTTTTAACTTGTTTTATTGCACTTTTGGCCCTCTAACTTGACTTTTAGGGACCCCAAGTCATAAACCAACTTTATTAAGTCCCCGGTTATTCATATGATCACCGAAAAGTCTTAAATTCCAACGTTGACGCTTTTAACCCCTCGTATACGAATATTGTCATAACTTTCTCATACTTTAACGAAACCTTGTGAAATTTTTATCACTTATTCTTGTGAGTATAATTAATCATTACAAAGCTTCGGGTTTTCTAAAAGGTCACTCAGAGGTATACTTTAAACATGTTGACACATTTAACCCCTGTAGTTTGTAATTCCTCACTTTCTTTCACAATTAGCTTCGTATGATCCATGATTTATTCGTTTAAGGGTATAAACATCATGTGGGACTATTCTGAAGTATATTTATCCATTGTTGACATTTTGAACCCTTTTATTCACTTACTTTCCTTGTTTGTCAACTTTAGTCCCTTTAAATCACTTCTTTACACGTTTAAAGTCCTTGACACGTGTTGATATATTATTGGTCATAAATTTACGATGTGTTACACCCCTTAAGTGGACGGTCACAATGACCCCACCAAAATCTCCACTAGATCTCATTTGATCTTACTTGATCCTCTAAAGATTGATTAAGGATATGTTGTGTACTATGGGAACACATGAACCATTGGTTAAAAGCCAAATTGGGATTATAAGTAAACCATCATCATCAACATCTCTCACACTTCACAACACCCTTCATCTCTCTCCCTCTCCTCCCATTCTCGGCCGAGAACCACACCCACACCACCACCACTTTTCATCCATCATCCATTCATTCCAAGATCATTCTAAGGTGTAAGGATCCATACAAAGGAGCTTGGTGCTTGTGGATCTTGAAGGACCTCCATCAATTGCTTTTATCCATCACTTTTGTCATCACCATCATCTTATGTTCTTCCCTAGCCTTTGTGCTAGTTGTAAGACTCTCATGATCCTTATTTACTTCATATGTTGTTAGTTAAATGATGATGTACATTGATAAACTTGATGAACACTAAAAGAAACATAATCAAGAAGCATGAACATAAGCTTGATATATGATGAAATCATGATGGAACTATGTTGTTTAGTGTATGAATGATACTTGATTGCTATTTTCTTGAAGATTATGATGCTGATCATCATAAGGAGCTTGCTAGATTGTGATTAAACACATGATCTAGCAAGTGAAAGGATGATTATGTGATGAAACAAGATGATCATCCTCATGTGTAATCATGAACTTGAAAAATAAAATGATTTCTTGAAAAATAATAATCAAGTGAGTTGATAACCTTATAGTTCTAAGATTTATGGATGGTTTTTCCAAAAGAACCAAGTTCAAAATATGATTTTTAGGAAATCTTGGTTCTTACTTAAACTTACACTATTTTTGGTGATAAAACGAGTGTAGAAACACTAGAGAAACAAGAAGATTTCATAAAGAAGCATTTTTGTAAAATATGTTTACAAGTTGTAAACACCTAAATCTTCCAAGAATGAGATTTTGAAAGAAATAAACACACTTTAAAGGGTAACTAAGTTTACTAAACACACTACCAAGTTACTACAAGTTTTTATGAAAGATCAAGTTCATGATTGTTATGTAAATAGCATTAATGTGGCACTTGGTAAGTGTAGGTTGATTGTTGATTGTTTGTAATGATTTTGAAAAGAAAATGATATGCTTTGATAGCATGGACACCTCCATTTTTAGGGGAAACTATGGCAAAAGTTTCTAAAAATATAAACACTTGAAGAAATATTTTCTAACAAATATTTACAAGAGTATTTTGATCATAAGTTTCAATATAAACTTTGCCATAGATTTTGTTACAAAATACAAGTATTGGAGGTTGGTTTTTATAAATAAAAATGGGTAAATATATATTTAGAATATATATGTATATTAAGACACTTGTGTGAATATTTGTATACTTTGTGAAATAGTTATATTATTTTAGGGTAAAATAATATAACTTAACATAATACCAAGAAATTACAATCCAAAGTATTACCAAAAATCACAAGGAATAAGTATATAAGTTACACACTTAATATTGTGAAATCGAACGCAAGAACGTAACTTACAAAATATTCCGGAAAATACCGTTACAAACATATTTTTGGTAAATATTATTTTGGATACAAGAAATGAAAATATGATTTTTGTAAATATTACAAAGTTGTATCATATTTTTGACAAGGGAAAAAATATATTATTTTTGGAAGTAAAAATATATTTTCTTAGTATATTTAGAAGATATATGATTTTTGGGAAAAATATACATTTTCTTGAAATACATTATTTTTGGAAAAAATAAGTTTATATATATTTTCTAAGATAAGACTTGAAAATATATTGTTTTCGAGCTACAAATACAAATATACATGTATGAGATACCCCCATCCTTGGGAAGGTAATAAGAAAATAAATACTTGAGAAGTATTAATACAAAAATACTGTTTAAACAATTATTCCAAAATTAAATATAATTTAAAGTTAAAATAATTATTATTTTAACAAGTAATTATAACTTCGAATAATATTGGGAACATAAGGAACGTAACTCAAAAACGTTAAACTCTAAGCCAAGGCACGACCCGTTCGTCTAATAGACAGTGGTACATTGTAGGTAGTCGTGGTTGCTGAAGAAATTTGGGTTACGATTCTGAAGACGGAATACTGTGAGTTCATGTCCCCCTTTTCTTTTAATTGTTTTCAGTTTTATAACTTCGGGGGTGAAATACATGTTACAATTGTTTACAAACATTTTATACATGGTATGATTAGCTTAAGGAGGGTTACTGCTTGATCATGTGAGTGGTGGGTATAACACTTAAGGCCATTAATCCTCGTCGTAGGACCGAGGGACATGAGTGATAGATCTATTTGGGTGTAGCGAGCCCACACCCATGCAGACCAGGGTGGCCCATGTGATGACTATGTCTTATTCCCGGAGACAAATTTACTAGGTTTGAGTTTTCCTGCACCATTTCACACATACCATTGGCCTTGCAAACCATTGGTGATTTGTTTTTCCTTATTGCTACATACCAGGGACATACATACATACAAGACATACTTTAAAGGTTTATTCATACGCAAACGCATGAACTTGCTCAACTTTTGTTGATGATTTTAAACTACATGTATTTCAGGGAACTGAGTGGATCTGGCAGGTGTTTGCATGTTTTCAAGCTGCGTTTAAATAAAAGATGTCATCCGAGGTCGTAGGGTTTAGGAGATGTATCTTACTCCTGGATGAGATACATGGTCCTAAGCTCGGGTTGGTTTAAGTTATGTTGTCGAGTCTTCGTGAACTCATTAAAACATATTATGGTTTGTAATTTAAATTTGGTGTCGATGTTTCAAACAAGTGTGTTGTGGTATTTTCAAACTTAATTTTTATGGATGAATATCTTTTGGTTTTATCATATAGCATTGTTATGATTGAATGCTATGGTATTAAGAAGTCACACCAATAACCACGCTTCCGCAAAAGTCAGGGTGTGACAGCTTGGTATCAGAGCTTCGATCGTAGTGAACTAGGATTCTTTCTCGATTCTAGACTACGATCACTTGGGCTCTCATGAAAATGTTTTCATAACATATTTTCATTGCATACACAAAATGTCCAGATCAAGGAAACAAATATTTTTACAAATAAAAGACACAAAATACATTTCAAAGAATTCGTTTATAATTCAGTCTGAGAGACTAGCTGGGTAGTCAGTCTGAGAGACTAGCTGGGTAGTTCAGTCTGAGAGACTGGGGAATTAATCTGAGAGGCTAGTTGGGACAGTCTGAGAGATTGGGTAGTTTAGTTTGAGAAACTGGGAGGTTTAGTCTGAGAGACTAAGTAGTTCAGTCTGAGAGGCTGGGTGGGATAGTCTTGGGAAGGCTAGGATGCATACATACTTACATTGTTACTACTTACATGCTTATTTGATGATTGTTGATATATGTGCATATGTTGTAATTGATTTGTTACAGACACCATGTCCTCTTCTGATAGTGGAGTATCAGATACCGTAGACCCTATGGCCATAGTTTCGGATGATGAGATCATCCCAGAGGATGAGGTTTTTACATCTGACACTATGAGTGACGATGATGATGATTTCCAGCCGTTTGCTTTACCAGATTTTGGAGACGATATACCGCTAGCTGATGGTCTTCCTGGCGAGGATCTACTTCTTGTTCAGATCCCTGCTCCTCTTCCTCTTGCTGCATTTCCACTCGAGGATCTACCTCTTGATTCCATGTCTGACGATGATATTGATCTTTTTATTGAGGGCCTCCCAGAGGGTGCCCAGGATGATGGAGTACCAGTCGCCGATATCATTGCTGTTCTGCTTGTCGAGATTCCTATCGTTGAGATTTTGTCTGACCATTCTAGTCCTGATTCATTCGAGTCTGTGTCATCTACTACTCTACACGCACTGGGATTACATCGTTATCCCACCGATTCTGATTAGGACACAGCTATGTCTGCCGCACCTGTTCCTCCGCAGGACTTTGAGTTTGATGATGAGTTTGATCCTGTATTTCCACACGACTTTGACCCTGAGCATGAGATTGAGTTTGTCCCCGATGATGAGCCTTTTGAGGCACCTGTCGATCCTGATATGATACCGCTGATCTGGAGCTTGCACCAGTCGACCCTGAGCCTATGCTTGCACCCGAGCCTATACCTGCTCACGATCCCCTGCCTGATCATGCACCTGTTGACATACTAGTTGTTACACCACCTTTACCTGACCCTCTACCGACACCAGCAGACCATGCTCCTTTTGCTGACCATATAGATCCCCGTTATGCATTCACCCGCAATGGGTGGATAGACGATGATGACTTACCTCCATTTGTTAGGCCTGTTACTCCCCCACCTGCACATACACATGCACCAGCTGATATCGCCCCGTTTCACCCACATGTGTCTGACATACACCACACTAATCTACCAGTCACGTTCCTACAGGATATCCCTCCACCCCGTCCAGGGGAAGGACCGTCTAGCCAACCATCTGGTCATGTCCCACCTGTGTCAGCAGCCCTTCCTTTCATGCCACAGTTTACACATACTTCACCTTTTGCTTCTGCACCATCGGGCGAGCCACTGATTTGGTTTCCGCCCAACACGATGCCTGTTTCTGATCCATACCATCCCTTCCATTACACTGGGTACACGAGGGATGAGCTACTCCTATCCTTATAGCTCCAGCAGGAGATGTTGTGTCGTAGAGTCATGGATCTTGAGAGGATTCCGCTTCCTCCGCCTTGTACTTGTCAGTCACCATTCGTGACTCCGCCCGCTTCTCTCTTACCATACCCAGATTTTGATGTCCGTTTCCTTACTATGGAGCAGCAGATTAGCTATCTGTTGCGTCGTCTACACGCTCTTGAGGAGGAGCTAGCGCATGTGTGCAGTTTGCTATTCGTTCCTCCACCTCCTCCTCCTCCTCCTCCACCATCAGCATAGCAGTTTTTGGTTTTATGCAGGTAGCATACATTTAGTGAGAGTGTAGCTATTGAGCCCAGATTGCATAGCCTTTTGAAGACCGCTTTTGACTTTAGATTGCTGAAGTTTGATGGATATTTTGGACAAGGGTGATGTGACCCTGTAGTCCCTACAGATGTATGGTACATTGTAGAACATGTAAAACTGTATTCGTGGTCATTGATATATGAAAGCTCAATCGCAACATTCTCATTACATACATTGTTGAATTACTTGTTTACATTATGATTGGAATGTTATGTGTTTACTTGCGTTGATAAATATTATTACATGTACTTACTATACTTATTATGACCTGACCAACGCCATCTTCTTTTAGAAGATGTCTCCACAAAGAGAAACACGATTGTCCACAACAGAGGCTGAGTTACAAGAATTGATTTCACAAGCGATAGCACAGCACGAGGCCCTGCGCTCTGAACTCAGCAGGGGTACCTCAGAAAATAACCCACCTCATGGCTGTACCTACTGGTAGTTCCTCAACTGCGAGCCTCCGAATTTCGACGGCACTGGAGGTGCCATAGCCTTTGTGAAATGGACCGAAAATATGGATTCTGTTTTTCGAATGAGCAGATGTACGCAAGAGCAACAAGTCCCATATGTGTTAAGATTGTTTCAAGTTGGGGCCTGGTCATGGTGGAACTCTCAGATTCGAATAATGGGCAGAGCTGCTACGAATGCTTTAACATGGGGTGAGCTGAAGGAAATGATGCGTAAGGAGTATTGTTCTCATATGGCGATCCAGAAGCTGGAATTCGAATTCTGGAAACTAAAGATGGAAGGTCCAAATGTAGCGGAGTACGTGCAAAAACTTCACAATCTGTCGCGGGTTGTTCCGTACCTAGTGGAACCAGAGTTGAAAAGGATGGAGCCATTCATCTGGGGACTGGTGCCTCAGATCCTGCGCTTAATGACGGTATCAGCTCCGGCAACAACCATCGATGCGATCAAGTTAAGTGCGGCAGTCAGTAAAGAAGCAATTAGACTAGAAGAGCTTTCAAACCCTGACGAGAAGAAGGAAACTTGGGTAGAGCCATCAAGAAAGGACAAAAGGAAGCTCACTGACTTCCAGGAGGATACCCGAACGAACAAAGCCAAAAAGGGAAAGGAGTACATGGGTATCCTACCTAAGTGCGATGAATGCCTACTTCATCATGGTAAGCCATATAGGTATGGAAGAGGTGATGTCTGCAACAAGGTAGGGCATGTCGGGGAGGCATGTCAGATCGGTACCAGACATAGGAATGAAGGCCAAGATGGCAGCGGAAATCGAGGAGAAAACAGTAATAAACAAGAACAGGGCCAAGGTTGCGGTAGCGTAGGACATTTCCAGAAAGTTTACTTGGGGACTAAGCCAAGGTGTGATAAGTGCAAGTTTCACCATGAAGGTCGATGCTAGAAGCCTAAGTGCGGAAGGTGCGGGAAGAGAGGACACAACAAGGATGCCTGTTGGGCGAAGAGTCCCATAAAAGGAGGAATTGATGACAACAACCAAGGCGAGAATAATAATGATAGAATTTCGGGCTGCTACAGATGTGGAAACGTGGGGCACTTTAGACAAGATTGCCCAAGGAGGATTAACCAAGACCGTGAAGGGGTATCCAACATCAGAGCTCGTGAGGCATGCCAGGATCCAGATGTGATTACTGGTACGTTCCCTATCAACCAAAAATTCTGCACCCATGTTTTTTAACACTAGTGCCGACCATAGCTTCGTATCTCATGAATTTAGGAATATACCTGGTTTAGTAAAAGGGTAAGTTAAATAACCCGCACTCAATAGAACTAGCTAATAGGAAGCCCCGACGTGGTAATTGGGATGGACCAGTTGTCAAGCAATCGAGCGGAGGTTTTTATCCGCATACCAATGACGAACGACGAAGCAATCGCGACTCATGAAGCAGGATACGCCTCTAAAAATTACCAGTGCTTGAGGGCACAAGCGTTTTCACGCAAAGGATGCGTTGCCTTCCTAGCACGCATTGTGGACAAGGAAGCCGCTAAGCCGAAATTGGAAGGTATCCCTGTGATAAGGGAATAGCCTGAAGTCTTCCCTGAAGGCTTGTCTGAATTAATTCCTCAACAACAAGTCGAACTTCGCATCGATTTGATTCCAGACGCCGCGCCTGCAGTCAATGCACCTTAGCAACTTACACCTTCAGAGATGCAAGGATTGGCAGTATAGCTTCAGTAGTTGATAGAGAAGGAAGTTAACAGACCAAGCTACCCGTTTTGAGTAACACCAGTGCTGCTCATCAAGTAGAAGGATGATGATTTTCAAATGAGCATCAACTACTAGGAGCTGAACGAGCTAACCAACAAGAGTCGGTAACCCCTGATGAGAATTAACGAGTTACTTACTTAACTAACTATGAGGATCCAACTACTATTTTAAGACTGATCGACCATTGAGTGCCATTATATGTGAATTCAGGAAGAAAGTATACCGGGGAATTGTGGGACAAAAAATTGTCTTAAACCTACACAAAAGAATTGTGATTCCTGCATAACGCACAAAACAGTTTTACACAGAATACGAGACTTTGAGAATCTAGAAAACATGTGCTTAATCCTTTGGGAACCCAGGTCAAAACTCGTAAAAGTTGTCACATAGGAACCACACCTGTGAACTCAAGCAAACCCCATTATCCTGACAGATATGCTATTTTAGTTAACCAAACAGAATGTACTCAAATTTCTTTCTTTAAAATCTTCACTTTTGCTTCTAGCAAGTAGATGTTTGCACCTCTACTCCCTTTAATGGTAGTTGCATCACGTTAATTTTCTTCGCTGAGAGTGAACACACATTTGCTTCAATACTTGATCATTTCTTCATTTTAGCAAATACTCATTGTTTCATCACTTGGAAACCTATATGTTACGCATGCACCAATTGTTACGCATGCGGTTCCATTTCGAATAAACGCTTCGTTAAAGTTCAAATGTTATTTTGCTAAAGCTAACTATGGGTCAATGATTCGAATAACCTACATTCTTGTAATTGTTAGCTCCTTTGTTATCAAGTTAACACACTCTCTTGAAACTTCTTTTCTTTCAAGTCACATTCATGGTTTATTTTTGTAACCATGCTGAGATTCCCCTTGATTGGTACATACGTTTATTGTCAGGTTACGCTGAAACCAAGTTCAATTGCTTGAACTTATCCATTTCGCATATTCGATTTAAGGCACCATATGATGTATTGAGAGCATCATATTCAAATATTTTTGCAAAGGTTCTTTTGTTTCGGGTCGTAGTAGACTTGATTGGTCTACGACTCCACTAAATCGTTTGTTGAATTCGACACCTTGCGGTGAAACTTTCACAAAATTAAAGCTTGCGCTAATTTGGTTACGCACCTCATACACGGATTTAATTGTCTATTTATTTGTTCTAAATCCGTTTTGTTTATCAATTAAAGCGATCTTGACACAATTGTGTGTTAAGACAATGGTACCTAGAATCATTTCATATTCCAGTGTACCTCCTGACAATTCTTTCATTATAAATTGAATACCTTACAGTGTTTATTGCTTTCCATCTTCAACTAGAAACGGAAGTTCTTTGATGATCCACATTCGATTGAAAACCCCATGACACTGTTTAAATCGAATTCTCAGATTTGTTTCAGTGCACTTTCCCTTGATTTCAAACACGATGAATTTGTTCGGTCACCACTATTGTTGAAATATATCAATTATGACACCTTGTGGTGTCATTACAAATTTGTAGCTTGTGCTAATCATGGTCAACCGTTCCACATAAAACTACACATACTTCGGTTTGACTTGTCATTTAAACATTCCTGATGCAACTACGAGACAAGACAATGATACACCAGATTCGCTTGTATTTCATTTGGTGCATTTTCGCAATTCAAGAATGTCAACACACTAGTCCTTACCATTTAGAAATTCGAAAGTTGACAGATCATGTTCATATAGCGGATGCTATGGTTTGTAAAGACACACTTGCATATTGTGGCCGATTGTTCGAAGAATCCATTGGTCAAAACTCCTCTTTTGTGAAGCCCCTGTTAACTGAGTTACGCTAGTTTATACATCTATACACCTCGTGTCCTCTGACATCAAATGCTAGGACACATGCCTTGTAACCATTGGACTCTTGTTGTTGAAATATATCCTTGGAATTCACCTGATGTGAATAGGACTAGGTTCGGTTTTGTAATTATCTACCCCAGTATCATTCATATACATACACGCATAATGAAACCCTAAGGAATTAAGGTAGTACAAATTTCGAGGACGAAATTTTCTTAACAGGGGGAGAATGTGACAACTGTCAAAAATCGAGGTATCCGTACAATTAATTAATATTGATTAGTGCTTAATGACTGTGCTAAATTATAACTGATGACTTAAACTGCTTTCTGAATTTCTGCATCATACTTACATGTGCATCACATATTACATAATGTCACCTCATTATCACATGCAAACTTTATTGACATACATGATGCACAAAACACAACTAGCACAGTTAGCGGATAACTAAGAAAAATGCTGACGATGTTCAGTGCATAGACAGACAGTGTTTTGAGACCCCGTAAGGGCCAGAGATAAAGTACTACACTAGTATAGTGTGTAGGAAAGTGAGGACCATAAAACTGCTTCACTAGGTGATAGTTTAAGTGTCGGGAAGTGCCTAAAACCCACATAAAGTGCAGAATTCTGCATATTTCAGCAAAACTCAGCAATTTAACAAGCTAGTAACATGCAAAAATATGACTAAGTGGTCCTGAATTCTTTCCTAAGTGTCGGGAATCAAAAGTGTCACAAAAGAGTACTTAAAGAACACTAAACGAAATAGTTTGACACTTTAACGAACCGGTATCTAACCGAACAATCGGACACTACCCGAAACACCAAAATTATACTAGAGACATTGTTTTAATGTTTCTAAGCTAGTTACGATCCCCGAACACCTTAACACACTATATAACACATCATACACTTAAACACTAACCTACACACTTAACATCTAACTAAATTACCTAACTTAACATTAAAACTGTCACACCCCGATTTCAACCGGTTAGTCTTAAGGGAATATACGGTTCAGACGCACGATTAAGCGAAGACCGGAATAGAATGTGTTTTAGACCCGACAAGTTTGAAGACTTGTCTTGAATGGGTATTTCATACACATTCTGGATTTTGAGATAAAACCAATAAGGTTTGATTCGTTTCGCCTAATTCATATAAACTTGTTACATAAACCGAACCGTACGCGTAATAGGCGTGACGGGTATTCATGAGAGCTATGTACAGGTTTCCTAAGTTAATTTATGCCTCAAATATGTTGTGACATCAGTAAGATGCCTTTCATTATGCCCGAAACGTATTTAGACACGAACTTTGCCCCGTAGGGGTAGTTTGGTCATTTAAAAGGTTATAAAAGAGTTTAAATATTTACCTCAGTTACAGGTCTGATATAATCAGCAAAAATACTTATTTTTATAAGTTATAACAGTAGGATAAAGTATATGTGTGAAATCTATCATTTATAACCAACTATGCCCCGTAGGGGCATTTCGGTAATTTCACATAAGCCGAAAAGCTCAAAAATGAAGTCTGAGTTTATCAACCTTTGCTTACTGTTAAAATATTATATTTTGCCTAAGATATCAGTAGGTATCAACCCGGGTATGTTTAATATAGTTTTAATACATACTATGCGTTAAAAACGCTTAATAAGGCGACTAAGAGCCGTTTACGGGTTCGATACATAAAGCTGATATTTTTTATTATTCCAGAAGACCTAAAATAATTTATTTAACATATCTAATCAGTAGCAAAAGGTTTGAAGTCGTTTAGATATGTAAAACTCATTTTATGGCCTGTAAGAGCAAAACCGACAATTACCGGATTAAGCCTACGACTACAAGTTATGCTCAGCCTAAAATTAATTAAAAATCTTCAAAAATCCCAAAATAATATATTACATCAGTGGGTAAAGATTTTGATATCAAAAAATAGGCTTAACTAGGCTATACGCTAATTACGCCGTTTAATTAACACAAAGCTTCTATTTTGCGCTAATGAGCATAACTCTCAATCTAGACCTCGAATTGATGTCAGACTTTTCATACAAGTTTATATATCAGTAACTAAGGTTTCTACACTTTTACATTTTCATAAATCACGTTTTAAGGTAATAAGGGCATAATGGTCAACATATGAGCAATTAACGGAAACGCGTAAACGAATGGGTCAATTAATGAACCAACCTCAGAGGGTTATGCTAACATGTAGCCTGGTCCTAAGGAAGCTCTAAGGCATTTCCAAATCATACTAAAACGGGTCAGAACTGAAGTCAAAGCAAAAGTCAAAGCTTTGCGACTTTCGGTTCCGAATCGGTTCAAAACAGAAAGTTGTCGAATCAAACAAGCTTAGACAAGTTCTTATGCTTATTATCAATTTATATGAATGATAAAATAGGTTACACACCTTTTACATCGTTAATTATGCGTTAAACGAAAGATTACATTTCTGTTGACTTTTTCTAATCATCTTTGACTCGACAATGACCTAGTTAGGATGGGAATCAGTGGATGCCCTTTTAAGGGTTTAAAGCCCACATAATTACCAACTTATAACTACCTTTGATTCGATTAATCACTGGACCATTAGTGATTAATCGCTAAGTCAACCTTTAATTACGACGGTTGACTTTTAAGCTAAACTAAGCTAAAACTTAATCTAAGGAAGGATTAGAAAACTTACTGAAGTCCTAAGCTTGATTAGGAAGATCTTGTTTCTACTCTTAAGCTCCCAAAAGCTCCAGAATTGCACAAGTGAAGTGTGAAGAATGTGTTGCAACTTAGTCGCCTTATATAGTGTTTAGATCACCACAAATTCTTGACACACAAGTCTACAAGTGACCACAACATCTTAACAAGTGTCCCTAGATGTTTAGGGGTTGTTTAGGGGCCAAGGGTTATGAGGAAAATCGGATAAAAGGTCAAATTTCGCGTTTAACAGCAAACAGGCAATTATGTTGGAGCTGGGCTTAGCTTGCGCACCGTAACAATTATTTGTTGCGGTGTACAACAAATCATCAGCAGCCAAAAATCTTGTTCCTTCATGCATTCGAAAGGGCAACCTCATAATTCGACTTTGGGACCTTGTTTTGTCAGTTTGGGACCTCTATTATGGGTTTTTAACAATTACATACCCTACCATTATGTTATGTTTGCTTGGATCCTTTTCAAAAGTGCCGAACAAGAAGGTTAACCATAGAAATTTTCAAAGGAACCTATCATGCACTTTGAATTCGTTTATCGTCAATGAATTTCTGGATTTAGGATATATTAGATGTTTGAAAAATATAATTGGGTATTGGGATTTATAAATGAGGTCGTTCAGAGGTGAAATTTAACATGACGACACTTTTAAATCCTGCCAAAACATCTTTATTAAATCCGGGTTTACAACGCATTTTGTCTTACATGACACGTGTCGTTATTTCATTGAACACGAATTTTCGAGGTGTTACATCCTCACCCCCTTAAAACAAATCTCGACCCGAGATTTACTGAAATAAATAAGGGTATTTTTCTTTCATTGTGGATTCAACTTCCCACGTATATTCGGGACCTCTATGGGCATCCCATTTGACCTTTACAATAGGTACATGCTTCCTTCGAAGCTTCTTTACCTGTCGATCTTCAATCGACAAAAGGTTTTTCCACTAATTTTAAGCTCTCACCTATATGCACATCTGTATGTGGTATTACCAGTGATTCATCAGCGAAGCACTTCTTCAGATTACAGATGTGGAACACATTGTGAATTCCACTGAACTCTTCAGGTAAGTTTAACTTATAGGCAACTGACCCGAAACGTTCGATAACCT
This sequence comes from Helianthus tuberosus, assembly GCA_030545235.1. Taxonomy (NCBI): domain Eukaryota; kingdom Viridiplantae; phylum Streptophyta; class Magnoliopsida; order Asterales; family Asteraceae; genus Helianthus; species Helianthus tuberosus. The sequence goes on from JARYGA010028649.1 coordinate 21,782, forward strand.
CTAGAGGTCCTATGTATCTCGGGCTTAGCTTGCCTTTCTTACCAAATCGCATCACTCCCTTCTAGGGTGACACTTTAAGCAACACTTTATCACCTACTCCGAAGTGAAAAGCTTTACGCTTTGGATCAGCGTAACTCTTCTGCCTATCTCGAGCAGCTTTGAGACGGTCACGAATCTGGACAATCTTGTCCGTCGTTTCGAAGACTATCTCTGGTCCTGATAACTGGACATCTCCAACTTCCGCCCAACACACTGGCGATCTACACTTTCTACCGTATAATGCCTCAAAAGGCGCAGCCTTAATGCTGGTATGGTAGCTATTATTGTAGGAGAATTCGATTAGCGGTAGGTTCTTATCCCAACTACCACCCAAATCGATCGCATATGCACGTAGCATGTCTTCCAACGTTTGAATAGTACGCTCACTCTGACCGTCAGTTTGAGGTTGATAAGCCGTACTAAAATTCAAACGTGTGCCCAAAGATTGTTGGAAACTCTTCCAAAAATGTGACGTGTATCTCGTATCTCTATCAGAGATAATAGACACAGGTATGCCATGTAAGGCTACAATCTTATCCACGTATAACTGGGCTAACATGTCGGAGCTATAAGTCTCCTTGATGGGTAAGAAATGTGCTGACTTAGTCAGTCTATAAACTATAACCCATATTGTATCATTTCCTTTCCTTGCCTTAGGTAACTTGGTGATAAATCCATAGTTACCATTTCCCACTTCCACGTAGGAAGTTCAGGCTGTTTCAGCAAGCTTGACGGTTTCTGATGCTCGGCTTTGACTTGCGCACATGTCAAGCATTTAGCTACATAGGTGGCTACAGACTTTTTCAAGCCTATCCACCAATAATTTGCCCTCAGATCCTGGTAATTGAACTTACCAATCTATTGCCCCTACAATAGATGTTTATCATTTTATCTTTACAAGGTCTCCAAAGGAGCAACCTTGATGCTTGCATATCAACTATTATAGAAATGCTTATCTTAAGGTGAGATGGTTATTCCAACCACTACCTAACAAATTTTAAGGAATAGCTAATCCTTGTCGTTAGTCGAACAACTCGACGATCCTGGGTAGCTGAGGGAAATTCTTAATTGTTGTTAAAATAGGGTTGCGGTAATGAGTGCATAAGCAAAATGAACCGTCTTTCTTATCTAACAACATCAAACTCTCAGAATATCGAGTTAGGCTATATGAATCTCCTATCTTAAAATTTACTTAATCAGGTTTTCGGTTCTCCCAATGATGGTACTAGCCGTCTTGGAGATTTCATAATAATACGACCTTAATGGGATATAAATCTTAACGCTACTGCTTCTTGGGAGGTAAACAGGGTAGTCTTAGGAGAAGCTAATCAAGGTACAAGGAGATTATTGAGATTCCCATATCTCAGGCTCCATTTCACTCATCAACGCTCGTGTCTAATAAGTGACACATTTATGTTACGAGTTCACATATTTCTTTACCAGGGAATATTTATTTGGACAATTCCATTCTGGATATCTTCTTTGAATACCATTAGTTGACTTTAGTACCATATGATCATTGGGATATCTTTGTGGTCCCATGCATTAAACCTCCATACTGATCAGGTATGGAAGCAATCTATGGAACTTATTAAGATACACCAATCCTCATATAGCGCTTTTGTCATACCATTTGGTATTCGAAATCGATAGAGATTAAAGAGATATCAACTATATGTGATTATATTTAATCAGAATGGAAATTTTCACAAACTAGGCACCTAGCTCGGTTGGCTAGGCGCGCGAAAGGGTGCGGCCTAGACCCAGGTTCGATTCCGGGGACGGCCAATTCCACCATTTTTTATGTTTAATATTAATTAATCATACGGATACATGTAATTATGAGGGTTGTCTCATAAGGAGTCTTGATAATTAATCGCTTCTTATCACCCACAATATGGGCTTGATTTTTAAGGTAACCAATCGATTTTTATCACCATATTGAGTCCTTATATTTAACGGAACTAGGATATCGAAAAAAAACGGATTCCTAATGGATATAATAATGCTGAAGCAGTCTCTGAGGTATACAGGCTTCTTACTGAACTTACGTTGCTTTTTATTAGGCATGTACTTGCTCTCTTTCCCATATTTCTGGGAGTTATCCTCCTTCTTTGGTTCATCCTTCATATTTGAAGTGTGAATATAGCTCTCCTCATGAGCAATTAAACATGGTTTTTGAATGAGATTTAGAGCGAGAAGCATTTGGCTCTTTGGATTGTCTCATGACCTTTTCCCATGATCCCTCCAACTGCTGTGTCAACCACAGCCTGGAGATTAACTCCATTAGTATTGATGTTTACGTTTGTAGTTTTTTATTTAGATTCGTCGCATTATCAATGGCGCGATTGACGGTTGTCTTATCCGAGTTTATCATACTAGAGATTTTGTTCCTATTGCCAGGTGAATCCTTTACTTAGTTGTAATCCAACATCTGTTATTCATTACCCTGATGGCCTTAACATATACTAACCATGGTTTCATCAAACTATACTGGCCAAAAAGGCATTATCATTCTTAATGAATGTTATTTTAAAAATATATTAATATCACTTAGCCTAGGTCACAAAAGACCATCAATGGCATTTGAGGGTTGGACCTAGTCCACCACCTCTTTGACAGGGGATCAAAATGTCACATCTGTCTTTAATATACTGATGAATTTGGATAGTTTGAAAGTTTGCCATAAGGGTATCAGAAAAGAGTGATTTCTAATAGATATTAAATATCAATATAGGATTTGTTGGAGCATTTTCTAAAGTATCATCGGTCAATTTCTACCTCGTATTAAGTGACCGGAGTCTTAATCAGGCGGAGACAATAGTTCTCAACATTTATCATTCATTATAGAGTCATGTGTGCCAGTATCAAATAAAATTCATGCCTAAACTGTTTGATATGAAAAGGTATCTGCTATATAGTTATCATTCTGCATCATCTCCTTGGCGTTCGTATGGAAGACTCATGCGTTTGCTTTCTTGGCCTCTTCAGTCTTCTTTGCGTACTTAGGGCAGTTGGTCTTTATGTGCCCCTTCTCATTGCAATTGTAGCAGGTGGCATCTTTAATCTTCCTGCAATCAACAGTCTTGTGCTCCTTAGACTTGCATAACCCACATGCAGGTGATTCAGACTTAGAATTGGATTCAGATCTGCACTTTCCAAAGTGGCGTCTTTGACAAGTCGTGCACTTTGGCTTCTCCTCTGTTCGCTGACTGTTCCTTCCAAACCCAGACTTCTTAGAATCAGTGTTTCCCTTGTGCTTCTTCTCTGACCCTCGTGAGTTATCATCCTCACGATTCCTCTTACTTTCTTCAGATTTCTTTAGCGATTTCAATCTGACCGCATCTAAAGTAAGGGATAAGGAAATGTCAGCTACTGATCTAAAAGTCGCTGGCCGAGAAGCTTTTACGCTTGCCTTGATCTCGGGGGCTAAACCACCGATAAAACGAGCTATCCGTTTTGGTTCCGGGGTTACCAGGTATGGAACCAACCGAGACATAGTGTTGAAGCTCGTTAGGTAAGCTTGACAGTCGAGGTTTGTCATCACCAAGGATAGAAAATCGGACTCTATCTTCTCCACCTCATGCTGAGGGCAGAAATTTTCCCTGATAAGGGCAACAAATTGATCCCACGACATATTGTACAGTGGGATTTTCCCGGTGGCTTGAATCAGAGATCTCCACCATGCTAAAGCTTCACCCTTGAAAGACTGCGACACAAACTTGACCACGTCTCGCTCAGCGCATCCGCTGATATCAACAACCGTATCCATCTCATCCAGCCATGTCATACAATCGATGGCTCCTTTCTCCCCAGTGAAATCCCGGGGTTTGCAGGAAACGAAATATTTATAGGAGCAACCCTTAGCAAGGGGTCCTTTATTCAGTATGACCTACTGAGATGGAGCACTGTGGTTTGAGGAGTATCGGTCATCATTTTTCTTCGGTTCGTCGTTATTGGACGGTGGCTTTGAAGGCTGTGTAGATAGGGTCCTACTACGAGTCCCACTATACTCATCATACTGCCTTTCCAAAGCCTGTGTAACTGCGCCGTCTATGATCGCTTTTAATTCCGCACTAGTTAGATTAATTCGGGCGTCATTATTAACCTCCGCTGGATGACTATTACCCTCGTCTGAGTTAGCCATTTCAATTGAACTGTTGCAGAAAACAAGGACAATAGTTTATTTGGGAGTTTATTATGGAATTTCCCCTTAGGGTAATTCATTAACCATGGTAAACAGAGACCATATTTGGTTAATTTATTAATCAAATTTTTTTAGGATTTCTATAATAAGTTATCCTAATTATAAAACAGTAACAGTCTTATTCGTGGCACCAAAGGCCTAGTCATATGGACAATTATAAATTATATGCTAGGATTTCAGAGAATCGAAGCATTTGAGGTTTGAACCAACGTTCATTACCTTTCCTTGATAGGGAGTTGTAGGCTACCACTGTCTTTAGTCCCAGAGGACGTTAATTATAGCCCGTGGGCACTTCATCCATATGGGATGATTATATAAATAAGGGATTTTAGAATAACCCAAAAAAAATGACTTATGTGATTTTATCGCATCACACTTTGTCAAGCATGTTAATATGCTTTCAAATGTTTAATAAGGATTTGAATCTCTTGTATAGGTTCTACCATCTTGGCCTTGTCTGTAGTGACACTTAAGCTAGGTTTTACCCTTTAGATTCTTTTTAATAATTAACGCAGAACAATTTCTAAATTGAACTGTTAACAAGGATCCGAATCTAATTGTGGAACTACCATCTTGGCCCTGTCTTAATGTGACGTATGGCTAGGTCTCGTCCTTTTTAGATTTTGCCATTTTATTATAATGGTAGATCTTATAATATAGGAATGATATTTTTAAACATAATCGTTCCTTTTAAAATTTAAACAAGTATATGGTTGCCCTAAACGGGACTTCTAATAAAAATGACTTGCCCATGCAAAGGCTAATCAGAAAAATAATCAAGGAAGTAGTTAAAAGACAATGAAACGAATTTGGATTTGTCTTATGTTCTTGTCTAGACTCAAGAATGTGCAATTGTGTAACTGAGATTAAACGCAAAAGGCTAGCGTTTAATTCACTCAGTGTTGGCTCTGATACCAACCTGTCACACCCCGATTTCCACGTGTCACCGGTGGGCCCGGTGGGGAGTATCGTGACGTGGTTGGCAACATAATAGTCAAAAAACACAATTATATAAATGCACAGCGGAAGCAAAAGGTAATTATTATTACATTCCGAATATAAAGTAATATCCAGTATTACAACGGAAAGTAAAGGATCCACATGCGGATCTTTAAACATATCATTTGTTCAACAGACTTTAGACGCCTAGAACTTGCAAGATTCCTTATTAGCGTCCTGAGCTTCCAGCCAATTTCGTTCAGTACTTGGCACTTAACCTTTTTGGAAAATACGTCAGTTTTCACTGGTAAATACACTCAACCGACTCATTTGAAAAGAGTTTAAGAAAATTGGTTTGAATGCACGTGGCACAAAATATCTTTTATAATTTGATTAAAATGCACAGAGGCAAATTAACCTTTTTAACTTGGGAAAATTATTTGTATATAATCTTGTATACAGTTTTACTTATTTGTCGTCCGTTAGGGCCGGTTTGTAGGGCCGGACTAGATTGACTGACACGCCACAGGTATAATGCCCACAGGCTATCATCCTCTAAGTGGATTACCAGTTCCGGTATAATGCCCACAAGGATGATACCTCGGAGTGGATTACCAGTTTTTACATAATGCAGCTGTCAGGTGTATGCCTACACCCCGTGCTTAAGTCGTGGCCATTACTTCGAATGATGCCAAGGATATCCGGGACATGGTCATTAACCCCCAAAGGCCATACACCAAATAATACATATTAAATGGGTTGTAAGTACATCAATCACAATCCGATTTAAATTACTACACACCCGACCAAGCGGTACTTTTATAGTGCCGTATCCCAAGCCCGTATAGGGAAAATAAGTTAAGAGTATTTACCTGAGCTAGCTCCTGTCTTAATTAGCAAGAATCTAATAACTCAGCCGTATTCACTTAGTAAGCGTAGGTACCATTTACCGAAATGCTCTAGTCTGGAATGATGGTATAAATAACCAATTAGAATGCTAACGGGTCTTTAATTTAGCTTAAGCTTAGACCGGTTAGTCTTAAGGGAATATACGGTTCAGACGCACGATTAAGTGAAGACCGGAATAGAATGTGTTTTAGACCCGACAAGTTTGAAGACTTGTCTTAAATGGGTATTTCATACACATTCTGGATTTTGAGATAAAACCAATAAGGTTTGACTCGTTTCGGCTAATTCATATAAACTTGTTACATAAACCGAACCGTACGCGTAATAGGCGTGACGGGTATTCATGAGAACTATGTACAAGTTTCCTAAGTTAATTTATGCCTCAAATATGTTGTGACATCAGTAAGATGCCTTTCATTATGCCCGAAACGTATTTAGACACGAACTTTGCCCCGTAGGGGTAGTTTGGTCATTTAAAAGGTTATAAAAGAGTTTAAATATTTACCTGAGTTACAGGTCTGATATAATCAGCAAAAATACTTATTTTTATAATTTATAACAGTAGGATAAAGTATATGTGTGAAATCTATCATTTATAACCAACTAGGCCCCGTAGGGGCATTTCGGTAATTTCACATAAGCCGAAAAGCTCAAAAATGAAGTCTGAGTTTATCAACCTTTGCTTACTGTTAGAATATTATATTTTGCCTAAGATATCAGTAGGTATCAACCCGGGTATGTTTAATATAGTTTTAATACATACTATGCGTTAAAAACGCTTAATAAGGCGACTAAGAGCCGTTTACGGGTTCGATATATAAAGCTGATATTTTTTATTACTCCAGAAGACCTAAAATAATTTATTTAACATATCTAATCAGTAGCAAAAGGTTTGGAGTCGTTTAGATACGTAAAACTCATTTTATGGCCTGTAAGGGCAAAACCGACAATTACCGGATTAAGCCTACGACTACAAGTTATGCTCAGCCTAAAATTAATTAAAAATCTTCAAAAATCCCAAAATAATATATTACATCAGTGGGTAAAGATTTTGATATCAAAAAATAGGCTTAACTAGGCTATACGCTAATTACGCCGTTTAATTAACATAAAGCTTCTATTTTGCGCTAATGAGCATAACTCTCAATCTAGACCTCGAATTGATGTCAAACTTTGCATACAAGTTTATATATCAGTAACTAAGGTTTCTACACTTTTACATTTTCATAAATCACGTTTTAAGGTAATAAGGGCATAATGGTCAACATATGAGCAATTAACGGAAACGCGTAAACGAATGGGTCAATTAATGAACCAACCTCAGAGGGTTATGCTAACATGTAGCCTGGTCCTAAGGAAGCTCTAAGGCATTTCCAAATCATACTAAAACGGGTCAGAACTGAAGTCAAAGCAAAAGTCAAAGCTTTGCGACTTTCGGTTCCGAATCGGTTCAAAACAGAAAGTTGTCGAATCAAACAAGCTTAGACAAGTTCTTATGCTTATTATCAAGTTATATGAATGATAAAATAGGTCACACACCTTTTACATCGTTAATTATGCGTTAAACGAAAGATTACATTTCTGTTGACTTTTTCTAATCATCTTTGACTCGACAATGACCTAGTTAGGATGGGAATCAGTGGATGCCCTTTTAAGGGTTTAAAGCCCACATAATTACCAACTTATAACTACCTTTGATTCGATTAATCACTGGACCATTAGTGATTAATCGCTAATTCAACCTTTAATTATGACGGTTGACTTTTAAGCTAAACTAAGCTAAAACTTAATCTAAGGAAGGATTAGAAAACTTACTGAAGTCCTAAGCTTGATTAGGAAGATCTTGTGTCTGCTCTTAAGCTCCCAAAAGCTCCAGAATTGCACAAGTGAAGTGTGAAGAATGTGTTGCAACTTAGTGGCCTTATATAGTGTTTAGATCACCACAAATTCTTGACACACAAGTCTACAAGTGACCACAACATCTTAACAAGTGTCCCTAGATGTTTAGGGGTTGTTTAGGGGCCAAGGGTTATGAGGAAAATCGGATAAAAGGTCAAATTTCGCGTTTAACAGCAAACAGGCAATTCTGTTGGAGCTGGGCTTAGCTTGCGCACCCTAATAATTATTTGTTGCGGTGCGCAACAAATCATCAGCAGCCAAAAATCTTGTTCCTTCATGCATTCGAAAGGGAAACCTCATAATTCGACTTTGGGACCTTGTTTTGTCAGTTTGGGACCTCTATTATGGGTTTTTAACAATTACATACCATACCATTATGTTATGTTTGCTTGGATCCTTTTCAAAACTGCCGAACAAGAAGGTTAACCATATAAATTTTCATAGGAACCTATCATGCACTTTGAATTCGTTTATCGTCAATGAATTTCTGGATTTAGGATATATTAGTTGTTTGAAAAATATAATTGGGTATTGGGATTTATAAATTAGGTCGTTCAGAGGTGAAATTTAACATGACGACACTTTTAAATCCTGCCAAAACATCTTTATTAAATCCGGGTTTACAACGCGTTTTGTCTTACATGACACGTGTCGTTATTTCATTGAACACGAATTTTCGAGGTGTTACACAAACCCAACCAAGACCCCCCCTCCTTAAGTGGACGGTCACAATGACCCCACCAAAATCTCCACTAAATCTCATTTGATCTTACTTGATCCTCTAAAGATTGATTAAGGATATGTTGTGTACTATGGGAACACATGAACCATTCGTTAAAAGCCAAATTGGGATTATAAGTAAACCATCATCATCAACATCTCTCACACTTCACAACACCCTTCATCTCTCTCCCTCTCCTCCCATTCTCGGTCGAGAACCACACCCACACCACCACCACTTTTCATCCATCATCCATTCATTCCAAGATCATTCTAAGGTGTAAGGAGCCATACAAAGGAGCTTAGTGCTTGTGGATCTTGAAGGACCTCCATCAATTGCTTTTATCCATCACTTTTGTCATCACCATCATCTTGTGTTCTTCCCTAGCCTTTGTGCTAGTTGTAAGACTCTCATGATCCTTATTTACTTCATATGTTGTTAGTTAAATGATGATGTACATTGATAAACTTGATGAACACTAAAAGAAACATAATCAAGAAGCATGAACATAAGCTTGATATATGATGAAATCATGATGGAACTATCTTGTTTAGTGTATGAATGATACTTGATTGCTATTTTCTTGAAGATTATGATGCTGATCATCATAAGGAGCTTGCTAGATTGTGATTTAACACATGATCTAGCAAGTGAGAGGATGATTATGTGATGAAACAAGATGATCATCCTCATGTGTAATCATGAACTTGAAAAATAAAATGATTTCTTGAAAAATAATAATCAAGTGAGTTGATAACCTTATAGATCTAAGATTTATGGATGGTTTTTCCAAAAGAACCAAGTTCAAAATATGATTTTTAGGAAATCTTGGTTCATACTTAAACTTACACTATTTTTGGTGATAAAACGAGTGTAGAAACACTAGAGAAACAAGAAGATTTCATAAAGAAGCATTTTTGTAAAATATGTTTACAAGTTGTAAACACCTAAATCTTCCAAGAATGAGATTTTGAAAGAAATAAACACACTTTAAAGGGTAACTAAGTTTACTAAACACACTACCAAGTTACTACAAGTTTTTATGAAAGATCAAGTTCATGATTGTTATGTAAATAGCATTAATGTGGCACTTGGTAAGTGTAGGTTGATTGTTGATTGTTTGTAATGATTTTGAAAAGAAAATGATATGCTTTGATAGCATGGACACCTCCATTTTTAGGGGAAACTATGGCAAAATTTTCTAAAAATATAAACACTTGAAGAAATATTTTCTAACAAATATTTACAAGAGTATTTTGATCATAAGTTTCAATATAAACTTTGCCATAGATTTTGTTACAAAATACAAGTATTGGAGGTTGGTTTTTATAAATAAAAATGGGTAAATATATATTTAGAATATATATGTATATTAAGACACTTGTGTGAATATTTGTATACTTTGTGAAATAGTTATATTATTTTAGGGTAAAATAATATAACTTAACATAATACCAGGAAATTACAATCCAAAGTATTACCAAAAATCACAAGGAATAAGTATATAAGTTACACACTTAATATTGTGAAATCGAACGCAAGAACGTAACTTACAAAATATTCCGGAAAATACCGTTACAAATATATTTTTGGTAAATATTATTTTGGATACAAGAAATGAAAATATGATTTTTGTAAATATTACAAAGTTGTATCATATTTTTGACAAGGGAAAAAATATATTATTTTTGGAAGTAAAAATATATTTTCTTAGTATATTTAGAAGATATATGATTTTTGGGAAAAATATACATTTTCTTGAAATACATTATTTTTGGAAAAAATAAGTTTATATATATTTTCTAAGATAAGACTTGAAAATATATTGTTTTCGAGCTACAAATACAAATATACATGTATGAGATACCCCCATCCTTGGGAAGGTAATAAGAAAATAAATACTTGAGAAGTATTAATACAAAAATACTGTTTAAACAATTATTCCAAAATTAAATATAATTTAAAGTTAAAATAATTATTATTTTAACAAGTAATTATAACTTCGAATAATATTGGGAACATAAGGAACGTAACTCAAAAACGTTAAACTCTAAGCCAAGGCACGACCCGTTCGTCTAATAGACAGTGGTACATTGTAGGTAGTCGTGGTTGCTGAAGAAATTTGGGTTACGATTCTGAAGACGCAATACTATGAGTTCATGTCCCCCTTTTCTTTTAACTGTTTTCAGTTTTATAACTTCGGGGGTGAAATACATGTTACAATTGTTTACAAACGTTTTATACATGGTATGATTAGCTTAAGGAGGGTTACTGCTTGATCATGTGAGTGGTGGGTATAACACTTAAGGCTATTAATCATCGTCGTAGGACCGAGGGACATAAGTGATAGATCTATTTGGTTGTAGCGAGCCCACACCCATGCGGACCAGGGTGGCCCATGTGGTGACTATGTCTTATTCCCGGAGACAAATTTGCTAGGTTTGAGTTTTCCTGCACCATTTCACACATACCATTGGCCTTGCAAACCATTGGTGATCTGTTTTTCCTTATTGCTACATACCAGGGACATACATACATACATACAAGACATACTTTAAAGGTTTATTCATACACAAACGCATGAACTCGCTCAACTTTTGTTGATGTTTTTAAACTACATGTATTTCAGGGAACTGAGTGGATCTGGCAGGTGTTTGCATGTTTTCAAGTTGCGTTTAAATAAAAGATGTCATCCAAGGTCGTAGGGTTTAGGAGATGTATGTTACTCCTGGACGAGATACATGGTCCTAAGCTCGGGTTGGTTTAAGTTATGTTGTCGAGTCTTCGTGAACTCATTAAAACATATTATGGTTTGTAATTTAAATTTGGTGTCGATGTTTCAAACAAGTGTGTTGTGGTATTTTCAAACTTAATTTTTATGGATGAATATCTTTTGGTTTTATCATATAGCATTGTTATGATTGAATGCTATGGTATTAAGAAGTCACACCAATAACCACGCTTCCGCAAAAGTCAGGGTGTGACACCAGCAGCCCAGAAGGTGAAAAAGACAGAGGATCCAAAAGACAAAGGAAAAGGAAAGGAAGTAGGGGAAAGTTTCAGTCAAGCCCAGGAGATGCCACCTTGGGAAGAACTTGATAGGAAACTGGCAAATTGTGACCTCATCAGACCTGCCGACGAAAACCTTTTGAATTTCCCTGCCCAATCTGAAGTTCCAATTAATCTGGAACCTTCTATTCCGGACCCTATTGTCAACCCACAACCTTTTAAAGGGCAGTTGGAAGAGTGGTGGATGAGCGACTGGCATTTTCAGAACTTCATGAATAACCCCAATGTTTATTTTCCCCAGTTTGATCCTGAACCTGCACCTTTCCCACCTATGAGCGCAGAGAATGTTACCGAATTACGCCGCTATGGCGAGGAACTGGTGGATGCGGGAAACCGGATTCGGGAAGTAGGGGAAAACATCACGTGGAAGTATGACGAGAGGGAGCGTCGTTTCTGAAAGGCCAGCTAACTGGGGGTGAATGTTTGTATAATAATAATGCTATGTGTAATAATGTTTGTATATCCAATAATATAATATTGAATAATAATAACTAAAATAAAACATCTGTAAATATTAGGTGTGTACGGATGCATACTATTATAAAAATATATGAATGTCGCAAGGTCGACAATTTTGGCTATACGTGTTGACTTAAATTGTTTCTATGATTGCTCTATTGTGTTTGGTTACTATCCATTTTGTGACAATAATTTGCATATATTGTTAATTATTCAGATGGAAAACGCAGAAAATCAACCGGAAAACGAAGTTAATCAATCTGAACAAAATAATGAAGACCATTTTCTTAATAAGCAAGATATAGAAAAATATCGTTGCTCAGGGAATAGCCAACGCTATCCCGGCAATCGTCGCTGTTGTTAAGAATCCTGCTGAACTTTCGCAATCCAACAATAGCAAACGTACTCACGACGATGATTTTAGTAACAATGTAAACGGTGGCGGCAATAATAATAATAATGTGGTTCAAGCCCCATTCCTTAAGAAAATGAAAGTTGCAACACCCGGTTGCACTTATAAAGAATTCCTTGCCTGTAAGCTAGTCGAATTTGCAGGCAATGAAGGGGCGCCTACCGCACTGCGCTAGTTAGAAAAGACCGAAGCAGTAATTAAAATCAGTAAGTGCGCAGAGGAAGACAAGGTTATGTATGTCTCCCACCTTTTCAAAGAAGAGGCGTTAGAATGGTGGAATACAGTGCTGCAGGCTAAGGGAAGTGACGTGGCGTATGCCATGAGTTGGGAGGAATTTAAGGGATTGGTGGAAAGAAAATTTTGTCCTGACTATAAAAAGGAACAAATGACAAATAAGTTCCTAAATCACCGGATGGTAGATGTGGATTGTCGGGGGTATACTTCGAAATTTTTTGAGTATGCTAGAATTGTACCAACTCTGGCCTCGGCAGAACCGATGCTTATTTCTCGCCATATTTGGGGGCTAATTAGTGAGATTCGTGATATAGTTAAAGCTGCGAGACCCCGCACAATTGACGATGCGGTGGAATTGGCCAACACCTTAACCGACGGACTGGTACGCACAAGGGAAGAAAACAGGAAAAAGGAATTGGCCCAGAAAATTACCCAAGGATTCTGTGGGGGTAATACTAATAGCAACTTCAAGAAAAAGGGAACTGGGCAATCTTCCACACCTCCATTCTATAGAAACTTCCGAAAGAAACATTTTGGTAAATGTCAAGAGAAGTGTAATTTCTGCAAGGCACCAGGGCACCGAGAGCATGAGTGCAAAAAGAAATCAATGATTTGCTTCAATTGCGGAGAAGCTGGACATTTTAGACTAGAATGCCCTAAACTGGTCAAGCCAGCTGATAACAAGGCTAAACCTACTGAAGGAACCAAGAAGAAGAACGCAAGAGCTTTTCAGCTGACAACCCAGGAAGCAGATCTGATTCCGGATGTGATAGCTGGTACGTTTCTTGTGCATGACATTTACGCAAAAGTATTATTTGACTCTGGTGCAAACCAAAGTTTTATAAATACTTCATTCTGCCAGGCTCTTAAGCAACCTTTAACCAAACTTAGGCAGATTTATACGGTAGAACCGGCAGATGGAAATCCTGTTAATATAGATAAGGTTCTTCAAGAAGGAAGGATAGAACTCTCAGGCCATAAATTTTCTGCAAACCTGTTACCTATGAATTTAGCTGGATTCGATGTCGTATTAGGAATGGATTGGTTAGTAGCCAACCATGCTCGAATCCTCTGTGATAAGAATTCCATAGAAATTCATATACCCGCAGGAGAAGTAATTTTGATTTCAGGAGATAAGCTGCGTAAACCAATGAAATTCATTTCCGTAATGAAAATTGCTAGTTATGAACGAAAACAAGGAATAGTGTATATGATTTCGGTAATCATTAACACTAGAAGTAAGGAACTTAAGGAAATTCCAGTAGTATCAGAATACCCGGATGTATTTCCAGAAGAGCTACCTGGACTACCACAAGATAGGGAAGCGGAGTTTAGAATTCGTCTAATTCCTTGAACTACACCAATAGCTAAGGCACCCTATCGGTTAGCACCCACCGAAATGTTAGAACTGAAAAAGCAGTTAGATGAATTTCTAGGCAAAGGATTCATACAACCTAGTTCATCCCCTTGGGGAGCACCAGTGTTGTTTGTGAAGAAGAAGGATGGTTCGATGCGGATGTGTATCGATTATAGGGAATTGAACAAGGTTACTATTAAGAATCGATACCCATTACCTAGGATTGATGATCTTTTTGATCAACTTCAGGGAGCTAGATACTTCTCTAAGATAGATTTGTGCTCCGGATACCATCAGCTAAAAGTACAGGAAGAAGACATACCTAAAACTGCTTTCAGGACTAGGTATGGTCACTACGAGTTTACAGTCATGCCATTTGGACTAACAAATGCTCCTACAGCATTCATGGACATGATGAACAGAATCTGTAAGCCGTATTTGGATAAATTCGTAATTGTCTTCATCGACGATATACTTATTTATTCCAAAAGCCAGGACGAGCATTCTAAACACCTGCATGCACTCTTAGCACTATTAAGAAAGGAAAAGCTTTACGCCAAATTTTAGAAGTGTGAATTTTGGCTACAAGAGGTGCAATTTTTAGGACACATGGTGAATCATGAAGGTATTCACGTAGATCCCTCCAAGATAGAAGCAATCACCAATTGGAAGGTCCCACAATCAGCTACCGAAGTTAGAAGTTTTCTTGGATTAGCTGGGTATTATAGGCGTTTTATTAAAGACTTTTCTAAGATAGTTGTTCCACTAACTAAGCTAACTTGTAAAACTATTAAGTTTGAATGGGGACCCAAGCAAGAAGAGGCCTTTAGGATTTTGAAGCAACGATTAACAAATGCCCCAATTCTGGCCTTACCAGACGGAACAGAAGATTTTGAGGTCTTCTGCGACGCTTCTAAGTTGGGATTAGGATGTGTGCTAATGCAACGCAAAAAGGTAATTGCGTATGCATCAAGGCAATTGAAAAAGCACGAAGAAAATTATATGACCCACGACTTAGAGTTAGGAGCAATAATTTTTGCCCTTAAGATTTGGAGACATTGTCTGTATGGAAGTAAGTTTACTATCTACACAGATCATAAAGGTTTAAGATACATATTTGGGCAAAAAGAATTAAACATGAGGCAAAGAAGATGGATGGAAATTGTAAGCGACTACGACTGTGATATTCAATATCATGAAGGAAAAGCTAAAGTAGTAGCAGATGCTCTAAGTCGTAAATACCATGAGAAGCAAAGGCGAGTTCGTGCTCTTAGATTAAATCTCCAATTAGATCTCATGGAACAACTGAAGAACGTTCAGGAAACAGCAATCAAGCATGATGCTGAAGGAATGAAAGGAAGGAAAACGGAATTAGAGCAAGGGGCTGGTAGAATTTGGAAATTCCATAAGCCAAGAATTTGGGAACCTAGGCAAGGAGATTTAAGAGATAAGATTCTAGAGGAAGCCCATAAATCTAGATATACGATGCATCCTGGTAATAACAAGATGTATCAAGATTTAAGGAACAACTTCTGGTGGATAGGAATGAAAAAGGACATAGCTAGATATGTTTCTAAATGTCTAACTTGTTCGTAAATTAAGGCAGAACACCAGAAACCTTCAGGTTTACTTCAACAGTTAGAAATGCCCGTATGGAAATGGGAACTAATAACAATGGACTTTGTTACTAAGTTACCCAAACCCAGGAAAGGTAACGATGTAATTTGGGTAATTGTAGACCGATTAACCAAATCAGCTCATTTGCTACCAATGAAGGAAACCTTTAGCATGGAAAGATCGAGTTTACAGCAAAAAAGAACATGTCAAGCTTCAATCGAGTTACCATCAGCGAATTCCACTACGTGCTTATTTACAAGAGGTGTAGGAGTTAACCCTAACTGACGACTGAACCCCAAAGATACATAACTCCAATCGGCACCAGAGTCGAATAAAATAGAAGAAAAAAGATTATTCACAGAAAATGTACCGGTCACAACGTTGCCGTCATTGCGAGCTTCCCCCGCGCTAATGGTAAATACTTTCCCACGCGCACCATTTCCTCCAATTATGTTATTCCCAGTGTTACTGTTGTTGTTGCCAGCATTTTGAATTAGTTGAGGGCAATCCCGCCTGAAATGACCCTCGTCTCTACACTGAAAGCACCCTTTGTGATTACCCAGATTCTGCTGAGGCTGTTGCCTCTCCTGTTGCTGTGGCTGCTGTTGCTATGGGGGTTGCTGTTGCTGCTGCCTTGGGAGTGAGACCCTACAGTCTCTAGCCATATGACCCACGTTGTTGCACCCGTGACATACCCGGGTGCACGGCCCGCGATGGTGGAAGCCACACTTGTTACACTTCGGTTGCTTTCCCTCATAGGAGCCCTGATTCGAATTGTTGCTCTGGTTCTGATTCACAGAAGACGATTGGCTAAAACTGCGGTTGATACTGTTGTCTGGCCTCTTCTGTCACTGATTCGAGTTGGACACCTTGTCCACCTCATTCCACTTACGTTTGCTGTCAGTAGCGGGGGTAGTAGCTGTGGCAGTAGTGGTAGTAGTAGAAACACGTGGTGGTAGCGAGCCACGCTCCACCTCCTGATCTGTGATCTTGTGAGCTAAGCGGATAATCTGAGCTAAGTTGTTGAGGTTCACTGCAGTAACCAAGCCCTTAACCTGCGGGCTAATCCCTTGATGTACAGCTCGATTCTTCGGTGTGGAGGTCGTGATAAATTTGGGCACATATTAGCTAATTCATGGGACCGCTTCGTGTATGCCTCAATCTCAGACCCAACCATTTTCAGATCATAATACTCGTTCTCCAGTTTCTGTACTTCATCACGTGGACAGTACTCTTCACGCATCAGCTCCTTAAAGTCGTCCCAAGTAGTCGCATTCGCCATCTCAATACCCAACATTTGGACCTGGGCATTCTACCATGTCAAGGCACCATCCTCGAGTGTGTCTGAAGCATACTTCACTCTGTCCCCAGGAGGACAGTTACACATCGCAAACACCGATTCTGCTTCTCAAACCAACGCAGTAGTCCCACAGCCCCTTCAGTCCCACTGAATGTCTGTGGCTTACAATCCATGAATGTTTTAAACGTACAAGCAGGCGGATTGTTTTGATTCTGATTCGCTTGCTGACCTAAGGACGAAAGAAAATACAACATACGGGTAAGAGTTGTGTACGCGACACAAGAATAAAGAGTAATTGGCACATATCGTACCAGCTTGATAGGTTGCCAAAGCCTCAGCCACACGGGTGTTAATCAAATTTGTCAACTCATCCTGAGTCATCGCAATGTGACCACGTCCATGACCTCGTCCGCTCATGATTCTATATAAGAAAGGAGCAGGGTTAAGAGTCGAGATAAGGTAAGAGTCAAACCCCATGATGACTTCTACGGACTACAAGTTTACACCAAACAACAGAGCGAAACCCCTTTCACACTCGTTAGGCCTCACTGGGAGTCACATGCACCCCCATTATTATTATGTGTTCACCCATAATAGTGATGTGATTTGCATGTTTATCTCAGCTCCTCCCAACTTATGCTAAAAGGTTCCTCAAATTCGAGTAATAAGACAAACACCACAACACAGATCATGAAGATTCAGAGGAGTATCACACTATCAATCACATGACGTAGGCTACAACACAAGAACTCATACTATAGTGTTAAGTGTACGTTCACATGCAATGTCATTCACAAGTGTTCACTAAATATGATGTGCAATAAGTAAACGAGAGACGGACCTTGCAATCTGGAGTTGAGTGTCATGGTCGCTTTCTGAACTGTTCGGTTATAGTCTGGTTTTATAAAAACGTTTTTAAAACCTAGTTCACTATCACCAGTGGCTCTGATACCAAACTGTCACACCCCCAAAAATACCACAAGCGGTGACCCCGCTAGGCGTGTGACGTACCAGGATCCAGCCACCAATCACATTGAACTAACATTAAGTTATAAAATAAAGTTTCCATTTAATGATAAAACTTTCATAAACATAATCCAATTCAAATACGTTCAGTGGAAGCAAATAGTAGAACTCTGTTCAATGTTTCAAAACCAATGGATGTAAAAATCAGTAAACAAGTCTTGTATATCCAAGTAGCACAACCCATGACCACTCTAGCCATCCAGATATGCAAGTTCCTTGTCCATCGTACCTAACGACCTGCGAGCATGCAACAAGTGTATCAGACAACGCTGGTGAGTTCATAGTTTTACGAAAACATTAGTTACCAAGTGATTAGTTCAGTTCATTGATTATAATGTTGATAATAACTCGAATACAAGACGGCTCCTGATTTCATTTGCCCTTTCCCCAATGCTCCTATCAAAGCATTGGGCATGACTGAGTCATTAGTTCACACATGTCCTCTCAGGTACAGGGTGAGGGTGCCAAACCTAGATAGCGCTAACAACTAATACCCCGTTACCTCTCAGGTAACAAACAAGATGGGACTTAAAGGTGATAGGATGAGTGTATTATCCAACATTCCAAATATTACCCACAAGACGTATTCCTCTCAGGAATACCCAATTGATTTACCCAAAAACCTATTGCTCTAAGGGATACCCAATGACTGTCCCACCCACCGGGACACATGCTCAAGAGGAATGAACTCACCTTGGATTGCTCGGTATGCTAAGTTACCACCCAGTTCGTCAATCAACCCTACCGAGGTTACCAATAACAATTAGTTTCACTATTTAACAATTATGCCACGTATTTCAGAGATCACATTCATCACGAGGACTACCATGCATCACATAACGTATACTCAGTTCATACATGTGTCCACATCCCATATATAACACACAATAATCACACAACAGTTAACTGGGAAACTAATCAAGTCCAAGCCCAACAGATTACCCTTCGGCGAAGAACCGTCCGACGAAGAACCCCTATTCTTCGTCGTGAACAACTCCGACGAAGATCCCTATTCTTCGTCGTGTTGGTGTTCGGCAAAACACCCATCCTTCGTCGATACAGGATTTGACGAAATATCCCTATGTTTCGTCGAGTTACATTTTATAACACCTTGATCGAATATCAACAGTTAGCAGTTACATAATTTCTGAAGGATCACAAGATCAGACAACGGTTACTTTGCAAATTAAACAACCCTACATGGAGACAATCATTGACCACCATAAAATGACAGTTTCCAATTCACATACAATTCTAATCGAACAATGATCATTGAGACACTGTTAACGTACTTATCCTAATTATATAACTAACATTCATACGACCGATCATCATCGAAGTATTATGTTCACAAGATCAAGACACTATCATGAATCAATCCATAAAGTCATACAAAATTATCACAACATAACAGTCATAGTATCCTATCGTTGCACCCCATTAATTTTAAGAACATACAAGTCTAAACACAAATCTTTAGGCAAGAGATCACAATATCAGATCTACAACATTAGTTTTAACTCTAGACCAATATCGCCAAAGAACACAGATCATTCAATCAAGAAATTACTGATCGTGATACAGGGGTGTTTAGCCAAAACGAGATAGAAAGCTTCGAGATCCTATGGTTGCCGTCGCTTAGAGATTTGAAAAGGGGAGAGGAGACTCTAGGGTTTTATGTTTACGTCCAGCGGTTACAAGGGTTATACGATCACATAACATAAACAGTTGGGCCACAAAACAGATTGGGCCGAAGCCCGTTTCCGACGAAGAACCTTCCTCGACGAAGAACCCCATTCTTCGTCGGGGTTGGTGATGGCGAAAAACCAAATTCTTCATCGGGGTTGACTAATGGCGAAAAACCTTTATCTAAACTCTAATTAAACTATACTTATCACCACACAAAACACATAAAACCATTAATTATGCATATAACTACACTCGACACCACGTGAATCAAATTGTAAAACAGGATTATGAAATTAGTGATGTGTGTGGGAAAGACCTTGAATTCTCGGATTGTCACATCATCCCCAACTTGAAAGAAATTTCGTCCTGAAATTTGACAGGTAATCCAAAACAGCAAGGCGTTAACTCAGGATGACTGTGGATTTTTCGCGGGT
>JARYGA010028650.1:0-23222 GCA_030545235.1 Helianthus tuberosus
TAGACCGCCTCTAGCAACGATACTACTATAGTTTGGACTCAGCACCTGTTGTGAACAGGGGTTGCTAGGGATCACACTTTACTTCAAGTGTCCACAATGGTGAACATGTGTCGCGCATACTCTACATCGCAGTCACGTGGTTAGGTTGTATCATTGTTGGTAGTTATATGCTTCGCCCGTTACGTGTTACATGCTGGTTATGCGTAAACGCTTTTCATACTATATCTATGCAAAATTGTGTACTCACCTTTACTTTATGTATTGACTTTTATTTTAACGTGTGTGATAGGTTGATTTGGATGTTAAGCTGCAACAAGTTAGGAAGTCTAGAAACTCACCAAATAAAATCTGAGTTGTCGGAATGGAACTTGTTTTGAGATTTAATATTTGTAATGACTTGCTTTATTTTTTTAATAGTATGGGATATTAAACTTTATAAATATTGTCATTTAATAGTTATAGATTCTCATGAACAATCTTTTCGCTTAGTGCTACGCCCCGATGTTTCCGTCATCTGTTGGGGTGTGACAAGAAAGTTCAAAAACCACCCATGGCAAACGTCGTTTCTTGGAGATTCAGTTTGTTCTCAATAAAGTTTCACTCAATGTGTTGGACAAAATTCTTAAGTGAGGATTTTGTCCATCTCATTGAGCAGAATCTTATTGAGTTTATCCTCACCTATTTTATTTACTGAAAAGTGTTCTTTTTCTTTGGTGTTTATGTGTGTATGCGATCTTCTATGGTTTGTTATGTACCTTCTAAATCACATGTTATCCACAAAAAGGGATATATGAAGAAGACTATTGAAACACAAACACCATTTTCAAATATTACTTTGAAAAAATAAACGCTATTTAAACAAGCATAAAGAAAAAAACGCCATATCTCTTGCATACAACGGGAATTATTTAGGGGAACGTGAATAATGACAATCCTGCCCCTGCATATCATTTAGCGCCCCTGCCACATGTTTGACCAGGATCTGTTCTCACCGTTTTCACACTTCCAACCGTTTTCTCCTGTTCTCGTTTCTATATAGGGGAATGTTTAAATAAGAATGCTAAATATTGTGAGAACAACCGCGAGAACTTTGTCAAAAACAGCTTAAATTCAATTTTTTTTACACTTATCATTATTATTAAAATATAATGTTAGAAATTTAATTTATACGTTTAAATTTACGTGAATTCGTAAATCAATTTTTTTTTACACATATGTAAGTTTTCCATTTACACATGTGTAAATTTGTTATATTTACGCATGTGTAAAAAAATCTAATAAGAGCGATTTTGAGAGAAGAAATGATTTATTTGATGTTTTACTTTAATTACAATGAGGTTTGAATTAAAAAAAAAATGGTTTTGATTGGTTTTTTCATTCATTCTCATGATTCTTGCAATATTTAACGTTCTCAAGATGACCCTCCCCAATCTATCTATTATACTAAAGCAAAATAAAGGTTGACTTTTTGACTTTGAGGTGGCTGCTTTCTTTGGCCAGAGAATGGGAATTTTAGGCGCCATCTATCTCTTCTCTCAATTTTCTTTCAATTTCCTTCAATTCTCTAATACGCTTGCATATATAAAGAACAACCCGCTCCTTTCATTCACATACTAGGGTTTCCAAGATTCAGCGTCTTCTCCAAGCTTCCTCTCTCAATCTCAAACGTCTGATAAGGTAAATCGAACATGTTCTTTGTAGATCAACATAAATTTTGCAATATAATTCTTCATGCTTGATTACTTATTTTGTTTTGATTTCCCTCTATGACGATGCTATCTTTTCCATACCTAGAATCTTTCTTCTGCTTCCTAGCCTGTTGTCGTTTCACAGCTCCGACACAAATGGCTTTTTGAAGGAATTTGTAAAAGCCTCTTCAAGTTTCGTCACGAATTCGATCCTTCACTCGCGATCTAGGGTTTTGCTCCAAAAACCTCTTTCTCTCATCCAATCCATCTACTTATTCTTCTTCAATCAACAGGTTTGTATACACTCGATCCTTCATCCTTTTTATGTGGATTTCTCTCAATCATGTATGCGATTTCTTCAAGCAAACTAAATATGATTGTTGATTCTATTAGATTTTTTTATATTGATTGTAATGGAATACTCTTGAAAATTTAGGGTTTCGATTCGTTATTTTGATTCCCTCATTAATCACTCGCTCCCTGCCTCTCATTCGCACCTATGTGAATCTGATTCTAATCTGTGTCTTCATCATAAATGTTAGATTTCGTCGATGAATCAACCAAGTAAGTCATGTGTTTGTTGATTAGTCATGTTTTATCTCATTATTATTATTGATTTAATTTGTTCTTTGGGGGATGGAGGGGAACGGCAGTTGCGATTAAACACATTAAGAAAAGTTGCTTTGTAGGGCAGTCATCTGAACAAGAAAGATTAGTAAGCATCGTTTACATCTTATCTTTGATTAAATAAAAGTTATGCATCTTATGTATAAATTTCTAATTCTAGACAGTAGAGTTCTCGCGAGAAGCTGTAATTTTGTCAAAGCTTCATCATCCAAACGTAATGTATTTTTTAAGAGTTTTCAAGTTTGTTGTTAATATCTGCAGTGAAAGAAAAAGAAGAAAGCAATATAGTTTCCAGCGGAGAAAGGAGAAGTAATCATCTTATGGTTTGTGCAGAGAAGGGGAACGGAAGCTTTATTAAACACTTCTAGGTATGTAATTTTTCCAGTTTCTCTATGAATCTTCTTTATGTGTTTGGTTTAGTAGAAGTTTTGCTTAATTTCATTGGTATTTTTCTTTGCTGCCATTAATTAATTAAATTACTAGGATGAATGTGGATGGTTGCATTCTAAATTATGAAAATCTTCACTTTGTTTTTATAGGAAGTCAATTTATTACTAAATGTGTTTAAAACACATATATTCTTTTTTACACTGGTCATGGAAACTATAAACGGGCAAAGTGTGATCAATAATATTTCCCTTACATATGTGAGAATGATTATGGGTTATAATAACTTCTGTGTTTCAATCAGTTTCGATTTATCATGTGTATCAATCAATTCTGGTAAGTCTTTACTATTCAATTACTTTCGATTTATCAAGTTTATTAGTGTGCGAGGCAAATCTCTTTGGTTTCGTTGATATTAGGTTTTGTATTGTGATTCACATTTGATTTGATTATCTTCTGTGACCTGTTTTATTTCAAGTTTCGAATATGAGATTTTGAATCAATCTTCATGGAAACCCTAAAATTGTTTTCCGCACTTACTGATCTAATGTTTCATGAGTATTAAAAGTTGAATTTACATTACCATATTGATTTATTACTAAATAAATTGTTTTATTTACAGATTTGTGATGCCATGACTAACAGAGGTTTTAGATCATTGTTAGAGTTGACCAGTTACGATATATAACCCATTTCATACAAACTTTCTAATTAAACTCTAATTTCTACTACTAATCTTATCATATCGCTGATTCCTCTGCAGCTCCTCAACCGTCGTCAATTGATCTGCACCGTTTTCTTCCACATAATATTAGGGTTTATAATTTTTAAGTTCACATCAACATTCAGCTAAAAATGAGCAAAAGCCGAGAAAGTGAAAGTTACTCTAAAGAATGGTGTGGCAAGAGTAAAAGGTTCACAAAGAAAAGGTCAAAAGTGGATAAAGAGGAGTTGGCTATTGTTGAAGATCTCAAACTGAAAGAGAGGTTAGTAGAAAAATAAATTATGGCATGCACTGATGGAAAAATAAGTTATAAGTTGAATGGGTCAGACTCTTTAAAAAAGCTTAAGTTTGTTATTAAACCTGGGTAAATTAGGCGTCTTATCTTAGGGTAAATTATAGTGGTTACTTCATTCACATTTTAGAGTTTTGTTTTACTATTTGAGAATCAGGATACTAACATAGTTGTTACTTTATAAACTTTTTAGGTTGACAAGCCGTTACAAAGGGTGGAAGAAGAAGCTCAGCGAATATATAAAGACGAGCATGGTGTGCTTCTTGATGATGAAGCAGCTTCAACAAGAGATGCAATGTAAGTATCTAAAAAACAAACAACTTTTATAAAAGAGAACACTGAGAAATTTATAACAGTTTATTATATATCATTCATCCTTAAACATACATTTATTTATTATGAGCAGTGTTAACTTTTTTACGCTTACGGTTAATGTTTGTTATTTTTTTGTCATATATATTGCTCGGTTGGCCAGGACTGGAGATTCAGTGCGCTGAAGATGAAGAATTTTGGTAAGGGTTACCCCATTTGTTCTATTAATTTATTAAACTTATTATGGTAAGTTCGGCATCGGGTGACATACTGATTGCTGAAACAATTTTCTTAAAGGAACGCCTGTGGGCTTCACGACATTTAGTAATTATACATTTAGGAAATTTTTGAACTTCATATAACCCAACCAATTGTTTAATTTTAAAGATAATTTAACATTAACCTCAAACCTGATTATTCAAATCTGATTTATATTTATTATGCAATCGTTATCCAAATAAGTCATCAACATCAATAAGAATAGCATACTATCTTAAGAATACTCTTTACTAGAATTTAAGAAGTCATCCAGATTTTATGAAAGCCACAAAGACTGCCATAGCTATAGAGAAGTCGTTTTATCAACTGTTTTGGATTGTTATTGTACTAATATTGTATTTGTAATCATTTCTGGAAATTTTCGGTTCGAGTGCCCATATTTGGCGATTTTCGGTACCTGTATTTTCGGTGCCGGTACCGATACCGAGTTCATTCCTAATCATGATGTCCATTGTTTAATAAAAGGGTTAGAAAAGTGCTTGTGGGTCAACCCCACCTGCCTAGGCCCGGTTTGACTGTACAAAAAGTTATGCATTCTAACCGGACTTGCTGCATCTAATATGACCCTAATAGCGTTTTTATATCTGCACTAATATGTTTAATTTGTTAATAAATCATGATGATTGGCTGAAAGTTCAAGCTATAATAACCATTCTACAACATCAACGGCTTTAACTATTGGTGATCATCTGGTAGTAAATATTGGAGATTCTAGAGTTGTTACTTGCAGTGGTGGTTCCGTCTCTCTAATGTTAATGAGTTCCGTAAGACATCTAGCTTGGCTATGAATTCAATTCCTTAGACAATTTCATTTAAAAAATTGAGTCAATTTTTAGTTTTTTTGTTCTTCATTGCAGCCACCTCTACAGTGTTCAACAAACTAAACAAGCCCAAAGTTCATTACACAAGATAATGGGGTCCATCTCCATCGATGAAGTTTGCTAATCATAATGGTTAACCCAATCCAATATGCAAGCATGCTATCATGTAAGTTGACTTTTTTTTTTGTCAAAATATTCACGTTTGTTACTTCAAATTGAATGTGACAAATAAGCCTCGAAGTATACATGATTTCAGCGTCATACATTGTAACATATTCTTCGCATCTGGAAATGTTAATTTGAAAGATATTACACTTTTACACCTTTGAAACTAATATTTTTGACATAAGTAGTTGACATGCATATCCAGATATGGTCTGAAAGTTGTTTTTATTAGAACTAAACCTTATTCATGAGATTATTATTCCATTGTTTTTTACAGCATTGCTACCAAAGGAAATGAATGTGATGCTTACTTTTAAAAAGGGTGCTACTTATGGGGATCTATGAAAGGCTTTTGAAAGTCCTTCATCTATACACGAAGAAAGTATCCCTATTGTACTTATTGAAAGTGCTATCCTTGAAAAGATTGACATAGATAAAAGTAACATTCTAGGTTAACGCTTCTCTAATCATTTTATGTTATGCATTTTTATCCACCTAATGTACTATATTTTGTAGTTTCTCTACGACTACATATCATGTTCGAAGTTCAGGTTTCTCTTAAACACTAATTTAATCACTTAAATAGTTGAATTACTATCACTTAATCAATTCCAACACTTTACTATCATTTCGATTATGGTGTACTATTCCAGCCAAAGTGTTAAGTTTTGGTCCGTGGAAGGCAATTGGTAATATAAAAATTGACATGGGTTGATTGGGAATTGATTTAAGTAAAGCCATCAAAGGAACTTTGATGAATGGAACTGATATCTTCTTTTGGCTTGACGTTTGGATAGATTCAGATTCGCTTCGCTGGCATCAAGGTTCCCAGCGCCTTTTGAACTGGTAATGTGTAACTGGTATTGTGTAGCTGACAAAGTAAGGGTGGGTGCGTGTGGTGTTGT
The DNA here is from genome assembly GCA_030545235.1 of Helianthus tuberosus. Taxonomy (NCBI): domain Eukaryota; kingdom Viridiplantae; phylum Streptophyta; class Magnoliopsida; order Asterales; family Asteraceae; genus Helianthus; species Helianthus tuberosus. The sequence continues at coordinate 6,201 of JARYGA010028650.1, forward strand.
TCTCAATTGGGTTTGGCAAAGACAAGATCTAAGCAGCGTTGAATTATGGGAGCTTTTGGAATTGACCCATTTGTTGAAACAAGAAACTATAGGTCTTCTTTGGATAAGTGGGTATGGGACTTGGGGGGACTCAGGGTCGTTTACTATTTGGAGTATAAAAAGACATTATATGTCAATATGTGGTCCAGACTGGGTTCCAAAAAGGCGGGGGTCGTGGCGTGGAGAGCGGGTCTGAATTGATTGCCAACGGTAGATGCGTTGCGTAGGACAAACATTGTTATTCAGTCTGATGCGTCTGATGCGTGTCTATTGTGTAGTGACACATCTGAGACAGCTGAGCACGTGTTCAACACATGCCATTTTTCGTCTGCAGTTTGGCAGATTATTTCATGATGGTGCAAAGTACCCCCTAATTATGCTTTTTAGTTGGCGGATTTGCTGACTTCACGAGGCGTTGAACGGTTCAATAAAGGGGAAGAAGGTGTTTATCGGGGTTGTACAAACTATTTTTAGCCTTTGGAAAGCTCGAAATGCATTCCTCTTTGAAGACAAACAAGCGGCGATATCTAACGTGATGGAAGAAATTTAAGTGGTTAGCTTCTTACGGTAAAGAATCGATCAAGGATAGCAGGTGTGACGCGGGATAAATGAAAAAGTTTTGATCTGTCTGGTGTAGCCTAAATAAGATTGTATTATGTTTGTTGTTTTCAGTCTGTTTGGCTGTATTTGGTATATCAAATGGGTGTATTATGGTCTGCAACTTGCAGATTGTTTTTGGTGATTTGATTGTTTGATTTGTCGGATTGTTTTTGATGATATATGCATATTATCATTTTCAAACGATGACTTTTGGTTTTGATGATTGATTATTTGAGATCCACCCGGGAAGTGATTGTGATTTGAGGGCATAGTGAGGCTGTAATTAGGGGCATTACTATGAGTAACTAGGTCAAACGGACGACAACTAGAATAAAAATATAAGTTGTCAAATAAATGTAGAGTTGAAATTTGAAAACAATGACTGTAAACTTTAGTTTCCTATTTAATAAAAGGGTCGTGATATAATATGAAGTATGTTTCTCAAAAGTTTACGTTGGTTCGTTGAATTTACTTTATGGACTTCAGATTTCCATAATAACTTCCTTCGTAGAATTTCTTTATGATCATCATAAACGTAATTTTTTTTTGTCAGAACCTAAAAAACATATAATTTTGTCAAAACCGCGATGTTTGTCACTTCTTTTGTCTTTTGTCTTGCAGGAGTTAGCTTTTACTTTTAGTGTGTGTAAGGTTACGAGTGATAATATCAACACAGATCGAGCCATTACAAAGGAATGTGGCATTCTCCCTTCCACTTTGGTAGAACATATTATATTAGCACCAAAAATTCAGTTATACACACATTCATTCAAGTAATGGAGACTGGATTATCGTGCGATTAACATGTTAAATGGGTCAAATGGGTCGATATCAGCCAAGAGTCATCATTTTACTGTTTCCATAATATGTTTTTTTGTTAAAATAAGCAACACAATCATTTGACACTGTTAGTGGGTCAACATGACTTAACCAAACAGTTTACAACTCTACTTGAAAGAAGCTCATTTCATATAGAATCTATTTTGACGAATAAAGTGTTGCCTGGGCCCGCTCATTTAACTGCCTGTATTGAAATTTTTAGTGCTTTTCCGTGAGTACAGGTGATGGTGACATCGTGTCCAACATACAAGTTGTATGGCCCAGTGTGAAGTTGTTGCATTCATGGGTGATGGTACTAACGATGCTCCGACTTTGCATGAATCTGACATTGGAATTTTTATTGGAATAGCAGCAATATAGGTTAGTATCTCTTACTTTCTTACAAGTTGCAGTAATAGTGAGGATGTTTTTTTTCACATGTTTGATCCTGGTACATGCCATAGGTTGCTAAAAAACAAGCTGATGTAATTGTTGGATGATGTAATAATCATTAAAGTAGCCAAATGGGGATGTGTAGTATACATAAACATCTAAAGTTTGTCCAGTTCCAGTTAACCGTTGTTGCTTTGATGACGACATGCATCAGAGTTATGTTTTTTTTAAACCAATATAGTTGATTTCATCGGTTTGACACAAACAAAGTGACTCGAAGTATGCACTTAATTGTTTATCTTACCCGATAAGTAATTTGCTATTTTTATAATATCGTTCTATTTTCAAGTAATGGAGTTGAAGGTCAAGAATGATGATGGATTTGTGAGGAATATGCATACTTGGGTGGAACATTCTAAAGGTTACAAAAGGAATGTTTTTAAAGGATGGGAGAAGTATATGAAAGATCATGTAAAAATGTCACGCTCTATATGATAGTTTTTATTCCTCTTAATTAGATTTTGGCTGTGATTATTTGTTAACTAGAGGTGAAGAAATCAGTTTTTTTATTTTTTTTTAAAACTGGTCTGTTTCTTTAACTGGTTTCGGTTTTTTTTTATGGCACAAAAGACCATTTTTTAAAACCAGTTCCGTTTTTTTAAACCGAATTGATACGAGAAGAATTCGACCTGGTACTAACCAGTTCGGTTCGGTTTTTAAACCGGTAACGACGAGGTATGTTTTGCCACAAACAAACTGACTCAGAGTATGCACTTAACTGTTTATATTACTTGATGATTAATTTGCTATTTTTTTATAATATTGTACTATTTTCAAGTAAATGCATTGTTTTTAATTTGATTTGTTCACATTTCTGATGTTAGATTGTTCAACAAATACACTCGCCAATATCTTTTAACTTGCCAATGGTTCTAAGTAAGCCTCCAAAGGCATGCTCGACACTTGAAGTTTACAAGGTAATTTGTCTCTTATGACTAGAGGCCACCAAAAGAATAACATCAACATTGATCGAATGCCCATCATAATGCGTGGGTAATCTTTCAACAGGTGGTATAACAAAGAACAAACAGCTCTTTCCCAAGCTAGAGAAGCATGATAGAAATGCAATATTTGTTTCATTTCCAAATATAACATATAACATTTAAAAGTTTATGTCAACACTGTTAAATGATATATTTTATTGTGAAACCACCCGTGTAACACACGGGAACTTAGACTAGTATATATATATATGGTTTGTGGAGGTTTATACATTTTAGGAGAAGTAAAGGTTTCTAAGAAAAAATTGAAGACCTGATGTGACGCTCTGCTGACGGTCCGTAACGGTTTGTGGAACACCCACGCTAAATAAGACTTATCAAGGTGAATTTTATATGATTTTTATCGTTTCTTTTAGTATTTAGTTTCAAAGGATCACTTTATTATTTTCACTTTTTCATTTTACACAACAATTTAAGATTTTATATACGCACAAGGACCATAAACTAGAGAATATTATTATTCAAATTCTTGGAAAACAACAATTTTTTTTTGTTAATTAGTTATCAACTTATCATTAATCTCTATCAAGAATCTTATAACCGATTCTTTTAAGTAGACGACAGATATAACAATAGTGCTACGTACAAAAATACAAATGCTCTAGCCTAACCTCGTTTACCTCAGCTGGTCCTCCACGTAACAAGCAAGTTATCTGGAACACTAAGGACCCAGTGTGTCAACCCATCTAGTCTTTCCACTCCTGTCACACACATGCAGACGCGCGCAGATGTTTGAAGTCTGCAGCTTGTTTGTTTTCCGGAAGATCTGCAGACTAAAAACGTCTGCCTCACCTCTTCCCCAAGCAACATGGCCTTAAGTCTGCGGACCTCTTCTCACCTCTTCTCCTGCCCACATACCTGCATCACCTCCACCACCACATCTCCGCCACCATCTCCGCCACCACCTCCACCAGCACGTCTCCGCCACCACCTCCACCACCACCGCCACCGCCACCGCCACCACATGCACCCCCACAAAACAAAGACCACCCAAAACCCCCAAATCGAAACCACCACGTCTCCGCCACCACCTCCACCATCTCCGCCACCACGTCTCCACCACCACCTCCCCGCCACCACCTCCACCTTCTTCCCTGCCACCGCCGCCGGTGCGGCTCCCAAAACCCCCAAATCGAAACCCAAATCGATCGCTAACAAAACCCCCAAATCAAATCGTCATCATCTGTTATCATCATCATCATCGATTGCGACGGGGGTGATGGTGGGTGCGACGGTGGACGGTGGACGGTCGATGGTTGTGGTGGTGGTGGTGGTGGTGGTGGTGGATGGTTGTGGTGGTGGTGGTGGTGGTGGGGAGATGAAGGCAGAGAGAGAAGTTCTGTGGTGTGTGTTGTGTGTGTAGAAGATGTTTTTGTAGAAGTAAAAAAACAAACCCTCTTCTCCTTGCAGACTGTAGACTTTTTGTAGGTCCCTCGGAGGTTGAGGTTTAACCTATTCCTTGTTATGTCTAACACGCTAGCGAGTGCGGAATCCAAGCTAGCATGCAAACCGAGATAGAACAAGCACAAAACACAACACACAAGGTTCACCGATTAACACCACTTGTATTAATACGTATGAAAGGTTCGGTTACAAAGCAATGTTTACAAATCAGTTTTGCAAACTCTCTAAGTGTGTGTGTGTTCTGAACAGAATGTTCTCTATGTGTCTAACTTTCGAACTCCCAATGTCTCTCCTGTCTACTTGTCTACTTATGAAAGTGAACACAACACATGGGTATTTATACCCGACACAGCATGTCTGGTCGAAGGATCAGATAGAATGATCGAAAGATCATCTATCGATCTGAAACAGCTCGAAGGATCAACATGGACCTCGAAGGATGACATCCTTCGTGGTCCATCTATCGAATGCTTATCTTTCGAGCTCATCGAAGGATCTGAACTATCCTTCGATGACCCATCTTTCGACCCAGCCATATTACAACCATTGTCTAACTGTTTGGCCAAGTCAAACCGGAGGATGGTTGACTTGGTCAAACTTACATCAATCTTACATCAAAGACATCGTTTTGTATCAAGACTAAATACAGACAAAGTACAGACACAAGTGCACCAACAAACTCCCCCTTGGTTGTAGCTTTGTCTGGCTGTAGCTTTGTCTCAATCTTTGTGACTTCAAGTCTTTGACGTCTTTTCAAGTCTTCAATGTCGGAGGATCTTTAAAGTCTTCACGTCTTGAAAGCAGAAAGTGTATCAACAAACTCCCCGTTTCATGTAGGAAGTGTGTTGACAAACTCCCCTTAACATAAGCTCCCCCTTGAGTTATGCTCGTGAAATACTCGTTCTTTATGAATTGAGATCCTTGTGGTGTTGATGATGGTCAGCGGCAACTCGATCATCTTCATCTTTTGAGCGCCTTCACGTCGTGTCTTCATTCCGAAGCTTGTCATCGACCATGTTCTCCTTGCCTTTAGAATCTGCACATGCAAGAAATCTAAACGCGTAATGAGAACAACTACCTGGAATATCATAAGTAAGCGACACACATGTGACCATTGTTTAAATAAACACCGTCCGACAGTTTGAAAGTTTTAACAAATTTTATCAATTTCAAATTTTAACTTTCAACACTTGCAAATTTCGACCGTTTATGAAGATTTAGTCGTTTCGGTTTTCAATCAGGTTTCAGGTAACGAAGACTCAAGATCCAACATCGTACGATCGAAAATAAGATAGAAATAAAATCTTTTTGCCTTTTATAAAGTTTATATTAAAACACACCTAAAATCTTTTTGGTATTTTTTGAATATTTCAAATGTAAAGACTAAAAGCAGTAAATAAATATATACAACGATGCGAAAAATGAAAGCATTAAATAAATATTTACAGACATTCTTTTTGCGAGTTTCGAGGGTAAGAGAATCATATCAGTGTACGGTCATGTCAAAACACTCTCTTTGTTCAATTAGTTAAAATTAAGATAAGCATCCTATAACAATTATCGGTATTGTTGTCCACTTAAGCTCAACTTATCAGATGTAATCATGGCGAGGGGATACGTTAAGGTATGATTTATACTTACCGACCGGTGTTCATCCACATCACGACACATTCCCGTATCAAGGTATGCACGAGGATTCATCTTACCGGTGAGTATACCGATTATCATCTGTTTGACCGTATATGATGTGAGATTCTCACTTATTTTGAATTGAAAACAAGCCCTATGTGATAAAATCACTTATTGATGAGGAACTTGATTTTCATATGCATGAGGGCACAAGAGCAAGTTCGTGAACAGGTCAGTACTTTCGTACAGCAGAGAGACGAACTTGACTCTCGGAAAGAATTTGTGATGTTTTATCACTTATTTGTTTGGACATGTGATTGTTGATCACTTATTGAGGTCGTATGCAGTATGTACACGTATGTATAGTATCATGGAAGATCTAGACTTGCATCCCCTTTATATCTCGGTAAAAGATACAACCATGATACCCAGATGATAAGCAGCATAAAGACCGAATATCTCAGAACCTCGGCAATCTCTCAAACGAAATTTCGGTACTAAGACCATATGCCAATGAATGGTTCCCACCTGGTCTTTAGTCGATTTAAGTTTATATCACCCTGCACACTTTAAAATGATTGTGAGCCTACCGATACATCTTATATAGAGCTGCTTATCGTTTTCCAGTTTAGGTTTAAAGAGGTTTAGACAGACCACTGATGTACTATCATTTTCTCTTTTGCTCGCCAGGAAACTCATTTTTGTTTTTCTATTGTTTTTGTGTTTTTGAAATTTTTCGATGTTTTTGGATTTTCAAATTTGGATTTACTCCCCCTAAAATCAATAAACTAAGACAAATTTAAAACACAAAGGTATTTACAAAAATGATTTTCCGATGTTGGTTTTACTCTTGCTTGACCTTAATGCCGTTTACCAATAATAAATAGTCAAATCTTGATTTGTCAAATGCTTTGGTAAAAAGGTCGGCACGTTGGTCATCGGTGTGGACGTAAGCAACATCGATTAGCCTTTTCTCAAAGCAATCACGTATGAAGTGATACTTAATTTCGATGTGCTTAGTCTTTGAATGCTGCACATGATTTTTAGTGATCTGTAATGCAGCAGAATTATCAACGTAAATAGGAGTAGTTAGGAATTCAAAACCGTAGTCTCGCATTTGTTGTTGGATCCATAGGACTTGGGAGCAACAACTTGAGGCAGCAATGTATTCAGCTTCGCATGTTGATGTAGCGACGCACGTCTGCTTCTTGCACTGCCATGTGACTAGGCGATTTCCTAAAAACTGACATCCAGCCGTTGTGGATTTGCCGTCGATTTTGCATCCGCCAAAATCAGAATCACTGAATGCGATCAAGTCAAAGTTATTATCCCTAGGGTACCATAGACCGGTGTCAGGGTAACCCTTCAAATAACGAAAAATCCTTTTTACAGCTGCAAGATGTGAGGCCTTCGGGTTGACTTGATATCTGGCAAGCAGGCACGTTGGGTAGATTATATCTGGTCTTGATGCTGTGAGGTACATAAGGGATCCGATCATCGCGCGGTAGTATGAGGGGCTAGTAGCTTCACCCTTTAAGTCTGGAGTAATTCCGTGATTTTGCGGCAATGGGGTACCGATGGGCGTTGCATCAGACATCTGGAACCGGCTCAAGATGTCACCAACATATTTAGTCTGATGGATGAATATCCCAGACTCAGTTTGTTGTACTTGTAGGCCCAAAAAGAAAGTCATTTCCCCCATAGCACTCATCTCGAATTTATCTTGCATTACACGCTCGAAATCCCTACACAAAACATCATTAGTAGAACCAAAAATAATATCATCAACGTATACCTGTACCAGTAGAAGATCTCCATCTTGTTCTTTGATGAAAAGAGTACAATCGATAAGACCTCTGCGAAATCCATTCTCCAGCAGATAATTAGATAAGGTTGCGTACCAAGCTCGCGGTGCTTGATGTAGACCATAGAGAGCTTTGTTGAGCAACCAAACCCGATCGGGATGGATAGGATCTTCAAAACCTGGAGGCTGTTCGACGTACACCTCTTCTTCCACCACACCATGTAAGAATGCACTTTTCACGTCCATCTTGTATACCTTGAAACCTTTGAATGAGGCATAAGCCAGAAAAATCCGAATTGCTTCTAGACGTGCAACAGGTGCATACACTTCGTTGTAGTCGATCCCCTCAATCTGACGAAAACCTTGGACGACTAGCCTTGCTTTGTTTCGAATAACGACTCCACGGTCATCCTTTTTGCATTTAAACACCCAACGGGTACCAATCTTCTTGTAACCAGCAGGTTTCTCTACGAGTTTCCAGACACCAAGCTTCTGGAATTGTTGCAGTTCTTCCTGCATTGCTTCAACCCAAGAGCTATCTTTCAAAGCATCTTTCCAAGTTCTTGGCTCTTCCTGTGAGACATAACACGCGAAAGACCAATCATTTTGTTGACCAGATTCTCGGATAGTTGCATACAAGCCTGCATTGTTGTTATTCCGCAACATGTTTCTTGTTTGAACGCCACTTTGTACATTTCCGATGATGTTTTGTTGAGGATGGGTATTGTGAATCCTTGTTTCTGGATTATTTTGAACTGGAATATTTGTACCCAAATTGTTGAGATTGAGATCAACAATCAATTCAAGGCCCGAAATTGACGAAGAGGAAGATGCAGTAGCTTCAGCTGTTCTAGGAACATCCACTGGAGGTGTACCCTCTGAAGTACCATGTACTGCTGTCGTTGGAGCTTCTTGATCTGCATCGAGAAATTCGTCATCCTCTGAAGATTCGTTCAATTCGGTAGCATCATGAAAATCCTCGTTGTCGAGAGCATTATTGTTCACCGAAGATGGTTATTGATTGACAATAATTGGACGAACCAACGGTGAATCTGTTGCATTGTCACTCTCGAAAAACATCCTTGCTGCAACATTTTCTTCAACTGCTTCAACATTGATCGAATTAAAAAAGTCATCGTACTCAAACATCCAAGGCTGACCAGGATTTCTAACAGGCAAAGTGTGCCTTTGTACTCTGACTTCAGACCATTCCTCGACCCTTTTAGTCTCTAGATTCCAGACTCTTAAGTTCGGGGTGGAATACCCAAGAAAGTATCCATCAATTGCTCTTGCCCCAAACTTTCCATTAGGATCGATTATTGTGCACGGAGCCCCAAACGGTTCAAGATAAGACAAATCTGGTTTCCGTTTGTTAATAAGCTCAAAGCAGGTCTTGTTGTGCCTTTTGACTGTAAGGACTCGGTTCAACGTATAACATGCAGAGGCCACAGCTTCAGTCCAAAATGGAATCGGCAATTGTGACTCTACCAACATAGTCCTAGCAGTCTCGATCAATGTGCGGTTCTTACGTTCAGCGACGCCATTCTGTTGAGGAGTGTAAGCTGCACTAAATTCGTGAAGAATACCTTTTGAAGTGCAAAACTCCGCCATGGCATGATTTTTGAATTCAGTACCATTGGCGCTACGTATCCGCCTAACCTTCAAATTATAGAGATTCTCAACCTGAATGATCAAATTTTTGATAATACCGAAGGTTTCACTCTTATGTGCCATGAACGCCACCCAAGAAAATCTTGAATAATCATCAGTTATCACGAGGCAATATTGATCATTCCTAATGCTTTTGTGCTTGACAGGACCGAACAAATCCATGTGCAAACGTTCAAGAGGAACAGCCACCGTGTTGATCTTCTTTGTAGGGTGTCGCTTCTTCGTTTGTTTTCCTTTCTGGCACGAGACACAAACGTCTTGAAGATGGAAGTTTTTAAGAGGAACACCATTCACCAATTCATTTGATACCAAATGATTCATTTTGCGTAAGTGAATGTGACCCATTCGTCTGTGCCAAGAGATTGGGTCTTTTTCTGTGGCTTTGGAAACGAAACAAGTTGCTTGTGCAGACGTTGTGATAGCTTGGCTCATATCAAGGACATACAAATCATTTATCCTTGGAGCCGACAAGAGAATCCATTCTTTTGGAATTTTGAATCCGGGTTTCAGCACATAACATCCATTTGCATCAAAGTGTACTGAGAACTACTTATCACAAATTTGAGAAACACTAAGAAGATTGTGATCAAGTTGTTGTACGAAGTTGATCTTATCAAAACTAACAACCCCGTTGGAAATCATTCCTTCACCCGTAATATATCCGCCTTTATCTCCAGCAAAAGCAACATAACCTCCTCTAATAGATTTGACGTCGTAGAGAAGCTTCATGTCGCCTGTCATGTGCCTGGATGCCCCACTATCAACAATCCAATGACTACTGACAGTTCCTCCTGGAACACCCTGCACATGAACTCACATAATTAGTTGGAGATGGGGACCCAAGCGATTGTGGTCTTGGGTCTTCCATTTTCATCAACAACAATAACTTCTATTCTTTGATGATTCGAAAATTGTGATGGTCCCCCTGAATTTGTGGTTATTTTAGGTTTCCACGTTTGTTGAAATTTACCAGTTTGATTGTTTGACAGTTTAACTTCGAGATTGTTTGAAGTTTTTGAAAATTTTGAACTTTCTGGTTTAACTGGAACCGATTGTTTTTGAACCACATCAATTTTAAGTGCTTTTTCAACCACCTTGACTTGTTGGCGTTTCTGTTTCTTTTCCCTTTCTCTTACAAGTCGGGGATCTTGTTTTACAGAAACAGATCGCTTTTGGTGATTGCGTTCACGGGGATCATCTTCTTTGGCTTTTAATTTATGAAGATACGGGCAATTTCTGACAATGTGCCCAATTGTGCCACATTCAAAACATGATCTTCGTTCAACAAACCCCGAAGAATCATGTGATCGTCTTACCGATGATGAACTTTGTGATCCCGAGGTACTAGGTTTTGAACTACTTGGTTCATTCCTTTTCATCACAGTTGCTTTCTTGACAAAATCTAAATTAGATTGATTTTCAAACTTTGCAATTTTGTCCGTTCCCTTAGATTTCACAAAGTTCACATTCTTTTTCTTCTTCTGATTCGGCTTCCTTTGACCTTGAGCCGGTAATTTTCCTTTTGGCTTGGTATGGTTTTGCTGTTTTTGCACTGTTGGTAATTTCTGATTGCCAAATTGTTTTCTAACTTCAGCCTTTGGGATAGGAGGGCACTGTGTTACTGTAACACGTGATCCTGTCTTTCCCAAAAACTTACTTGTCGAATTTTCAAAGACTTTACTGATTAATGATTGATTAACATTCTTAATAGGAAAATCTTTGTCAGAATAAATTTTATCATCACCAACAAGAGTGTACAGCAAATCCACACTCTCCGACTCTTTTTCAGACAAGGACTCGATTGCAACAGTCTTAGCGGGTTTTGCAGGAGGATCACACAGAATATGATTCTCAAGAGGTATGTCCTCTTCGTTTATCACCGCATCAGACTTTGCTGAATCAGTATCATCGGATTCATCATCAGAAGAATCAGCATCCTAAATCACAACTGGAGGATTCTGATTCTGTTCAGCAGTTACAAAAGTATCTGCTGACACATCCGAATCTGACGATACTTCTTTCTTGTATCCGAGTCCTGTTGCAAATTCCTCAACGTCCAAAGGAACAGATGGTTCAAAATGAGTTCTATACTCCTCATCTGGCAGTGCATCAAAATTGTTTCTCACGGGTGGTGGACATTTCTTGTAACCTATGCATGTGACATCCCGTTTCTCTTTCTGAACATCAATGATGTGATCCAACACATAGCTAGAACTCAAATAACTGTCTAACTTGAGTCGGATCGCCTCACTTTCTGTTTTAACACACGCCATTTCCTTTTGCATTACCTCAAGACGAGTTATATAAAGGTTAATGTCAGTTTGTTTTCTGGAAACCATTTTTGTCAACTCTGTTTTATCTTTCTTTAACGTTTCAATCATTGACTTAAATTCCTTTTCATGGTTTTCATAAAACATGTTGGCTTCAGTGCACTTCGAAAGATCCACGGTTAACTTCTGATTGTGGATGAATGTCACATCATATTTCTCTTGCAAAGCCTCGTGTTTGCTTTGCAATTCACACCACTTATCACTCAAAGACACATGTTTGTCTTGCAAGTCAACCAAACTAGCTTGTAAAGCATCATGTTTGCCTTGCAACTCAGACATGTTTGCATCCAAATCAGCACATCTAACATGCAATCTATCACAATTATCACAAATAGCAGCAGTGGGTTCATCGACACATACCTGACTTGATGAACTGTCGACATTAGCCATAAAGGCTGAATGGAGAGAAGACGAAGAATAAGCAGCTTGATCCACCAAAATAGATCTTCTTTGAATTCCTGCTGCAGTTTCTTCCAAAAGTTCATCAATATCTGCATTAACTGACGCAGTCGATGTCTCATCCACATGATCATCACCTGAGCTCGAGGATTCTTCATTCGAACTTCTGCTGTAACCAGAAGAGTCTTCATCCTCAGAAGAGTCACCACCATTGGCAGAAGATTCTCCACCACTGGCGTGATTAAGATCCTTCACAATCTCAGCAAAACACGCTGTTCCATCCGGACCATCATTTCCCAACTGGATTGACCAATCACAGCCTTCATCTACTTGAACCACAAGTGCCTGGTTGGCATTTGATGGTCCTGCTTGGCTCTGGTTGTTGACAGGCACCAACGTACGAACATTTTTCCTGTTCTGGTTCTGCTGGTTGCCTTGACCTCTGAAAGGATTTTGGTTCCCATGTTGAGATGGCCTTGTACATTCACGCTTGAAATGACCACGTTCACCACAATTGAAACACTTGACAGCCTGCTTATCAAACCCATACTTGGTGTCTTTCTTGCTTTCCAAGCTGGTTCTGCCAGTTCTTTCCATGAAATCCTTTGCTCGCCTAACAGCACTTGCAAAGCCCCACTTGATATCCATCATCTCCATCTCCTCTTTATCAATCTGCTGATAGTCTTCTTGTGTCAGATTAATGTTCCCTATCTGACCTTCCACTAATCCACAGTATGCGCTCACCAAGGTGTTTAGCAGCTCCATGTGTTCCTTTGCTACTTCCACACTGACTTTAGAAAAACTTGAGGTGTCGAGCCGTACTGTATTTGGCGTTGATTGCTGACCAGCAGATGATGTGCCTCCATACATGTCTGTTGTTGGAGGAGGAGTGCCATACAAACTAGTGCTAGACACAAATGCTGTTTGAATTGGAGCGTGTGAAGAAGGTTTTGTAGAAGTGCTAGAAGTTCCATAATAAATTTCAGGATTTTGTGGCACTGGAACTCTTTTTGCCTTAAGAGTTTCTTCTTGATTCTTGTTTTCCAGGAGTTGAGCAAAGTCACTGAAGCTTGTTGTATCCAAGGTGCCATTGTACTTCATAATTTCTAAGAAATTATTCCATTGAGGTGGCAGTGCATCTGCAAACTTCTTCACTATGTCTGCTGAAGTTGTTACAACCCCAATATTTGCCAATTCAGTCAGCAAATGATTAAATCGACTTGTCAAATCTCCTAAAGATTCATTCTGCATACAAATAAAACCATCAAACTCTTTCCTTAGAAGATCTTTTCTTAATTGGCGTGTCGCTTCATTTCCTACGCCCCTTATCTTCAATGCGTCCCACAACTTCTTCGTTGTCTTGAAACTGACAAATTGATGATAAATGTCTTTGCTTAACGCCTGAGTAAGAATGGCATATGCTTTCTTTTCTAAGTCATAGACCTTCTTCTGATCTTCCGTAAGATCAGCAAACGTAGCAGCAGATGAAGCGGCAACCTCTATCGTTTGATCAAAATCTGTGATGAACCGCAACCACAATTCTGTATTTTGACCAAGGACGTATGTATGAAATCTATCAAACCATCCCGGATATTCACTTAGGTGCATCAACTTTGGAGGCCTATTCAAACTTCCCGTTTCACTTTCGCTTAGCAAAATGCTTTGAACACTTGGAGCTTGATTTGATACAAATGCCCATTGACCGGTAGATGTAGCATTAGCTTGCGAACCCGAATCCGGAGCCGGAGTACCAAAATACATCTCTGCATTTACCGGAACACCCCACATCGAATTCATTTTTGATCAAGAATAATAATACCTGAAAATCACAAACTTGTTAAACATAAACAACCTGGGATCGAAGGATCAACACTTGTTCGAAGGATCAACAGTGTTCGAAAGATCACTGTTGAGTTTCGAACAATGATTTCGAAAGACTCCCCTATCGAAGGATCCTGGTCTTTCGAATAAAAGCAATAAACCGAAAGATGTATCCTTCGAAATGATTCCTTGGTTCGAAGGATGATTATCTATCGAACCTCCACTGATCGAAAGATGATCTTTCGACTTCGAAGGATATCTTTCGAACTGCTCTGACACAGTTGACAAAGAGTGACAGGTTGGTGAAAAAGGTGATGGGTTGGTGAAATCTTTCGGCAGAGGTATGGTCAGACCATGATTTTCTGCCAAAATCAGATTTTGAACAATAAAATATAATAAACTTATCCAGAAAAACCGGTTACCGGAGAAGCCGGAATTTTGGCCGGAAATTACCAAACACCTCAAAAACAAGTTTTCAAGTTACCCAACCCGTCTTTTAGCACAGCCGGTAAGTTTAGAACCGTTTTAACGTCAAGAAAAGCGAGAAAATCAGTAAACACGGCTGCTAAAACAGTGAGTTTTATCCAAACACTCCAAAGACTTGTATAAACCCGGTTTTTAACAAGGAAAAGAGCCACGGCTCTGATACCACTTGTAGGTCCCTCGGAGGTTGAGGTTTAACCTATTCCTTGTTATGTCTAACACGCTAGTGAGTGCGGAATCCAAGCTAGCATGCAAACCGAGATAGAACAAGCACAAAACACAACACACAAGGTTCACCGATTAACACCACTTGTATTAATACGTATGAAAGGTTCGGTTACAAAGCAATGTTTACAAATCAGTTTTGCAAACTCTCTAAGTGTGTGTGTGTTCTGAACAGAATGTTCTCTATGTGTCTAACTTTCGAACTCCCAATGTCTCTCCTGTCTACTTGTCTACTTATGAAAGTGAACACAACACATGGGTATTTATACCCGACACAGCATGTCTGGTCGAAGGATCAGATAGAATGATCGAAAGATCATCTATCGATCTGAAACAGCTCGAAGGATCAACATGGACCTCGAAGGATGACATCCTTCGTGGTCCATCTATCGAATGCTTATCTTTCGAGCTCATCGAAGGATCTGAACTATCCTTCGATGACCCATCTTTCGACCCAGCCATATTACAACCATTGTCTAACTGTTTGGCCAAGTCAAACCGGAGGATGGTTGACTTGGTCAAACTTACATCAATCTTACATCAAAGACATCGTTTTGTATCAAGACTAAATACAGACAAAGTACAGACACAAGTGCACCAACACTTTTGGTCCACCTCTTCTCCTGCACATGCCTGCAGATGTGGTCCGCAGACTGCAGACCTTTTCCCGCAGAAAAAACAAACACCACCTAAGGACCCAGTGTGTCAACCCATCTAGTCTTTCTACTCCTGTCACACACATGCACAACCTTGTTTTGAAAGTTCTATAAATTCTAAATGGAGTTACACGAAACACAATAGAACATCAATGGACAAGATCTTACTCTTTGGTGTACTATTTTCCATTTTGACAACCTGTACCATACAGGACACCATGACAGCTGATCAAGTCATTCGAGACGGAGATACCCTTGTTTCGGCTGGTGAAATATACGAACTAGGGTTTTTTAGCCCCGAAAGGTCCACTAAGCGGTTTTTGGGGATATGGTATAAGAACATATCTCCACAGACAGTGGTGTGGGTTGCTAACAGAGAAACGGCAATAACAGATTCGTCTGGTGTGTTTAGAGTTGCCACCAACAGATCCTTATTGGTTATTGCTGGTAGCAACAACACTGTTATATGGTCCTCGAACACTAGCCTGGTATCTCCCACGACTATAAATCCTGTGGCACAACTTTTAGACTCCGGAAATCTGGTTGTGAGGAGAAGTGGTGAGGAAAGTTTCTTATGGCAAAGTTTTGATTATCCCGGAGATACATTCTGATGTAGCGCGTGATACGGAAACGAAGATCAAACACGTTGATTCTAAGAATACCCGTGTGTTCTTCCCCAACCCCCAAATTGCAACCCAAAGGCCACGGAATTTGAAGTGAAAAATCAGTTTTCTCAAAATTCAATTCTAAACTTCTCATTAGCTTTAGCAACATATAAATAGAGACTGAAATTCGAAACGGGCCTAAAAAAGATAACGGGCCAAACACACGGCCTAAAACAAAAAGCCCAAAATAGTTCAAAAAACATAAAAATGCAAATAAGTAATAGAAATGGAGCTTTTTCTCACGTTCGTTTCGCCTGGTCGCACGCCCAAAACGGACCTCCGTAGCCCAAGTTAGAGCCATTTTAGTGAAGCCCCTTTTGTTACGCGGTCTTGGGCCTCCAAATACAAAGTAGCCTGTTCCTCCACACTTGGGCCCGCATCACATTCCTTCCGGGTATGAAATTCGGGAAGGACCTAGTCACCGGACTAGATAGGCTGTGGAGGCCGTGGAAGAGTCTCGACGATCCTTCTCTAGGTTAGTTTGTAGGGTTCATGGATACCAATGGGTTTCCTCAGTTGTTCGCCGACCATGGTTCTGTTCCGCTAACCCGATATGGACCATGGAACGGTAATACGTTCAACGGATTGCCTAACGATGCACCGAACTCCCTTGTCAAACACAACTTTGTTTTTGATGATAAAGAGGTTTATTACACGTACATAGTTGTTAACAATTCATTTATCGCACGAATGCACCTAAATCCGGACGGTTACTTCATTCATATGCACTGGGTAGATCAAACCCAGCAGTGGTTCACATACTGGCAAAAAAATACAGATATCTGTGACCGATTTGGGCTATGTGGTCCATATGGAAGTTGTAACACGCGCAACTCACCCTCTTGCAGTTGTATGGAAGGGTTTGAACCACGAAAACCAGATGAATGGAGGGCATCCAAGTGGTCAAGTGGGTGTCAGCGCAGAACACCTTTAGACTGCTCAAAGGGGGATAGTTTTCAAGTGTTTAAAAACATTAAACTTCCAGATACTCGGAGAGCATGGTACAATATGAGCATGTCACTT